>NQII01000649.1:376967-580738 GCA_002778355.1 Clitarchus hookeri
AGACATCTCAATTATAATACTTCTATTCACTGTCATTTAATATTTTAAGTTTTATAGACAACGCCAATTGTATAATTCACCATTTTCAATAGACATTAGTATCTGATACTTAAACATATGTCTTGTGTAATAAGCAACATTTATTACGTCAACATTTGTTTGTCCTATATTTTAAATAATTATGTAAATGTACTTTAAGTATCCGTTCCATTTCCCTCTTACGTATTGAAACGTAGTTAAAAAGCAGCTGCAACATTTATTTTCTTTTTGCATTGTTCTAATTATTAATTTATTAATTTATTACTATTCTACGTTTCGATACCATCCCATCAGTGTCCTAACCCAGTGACGTCACGTACCGTTTAGTATGTAATAGTATCTAAACACCTCAGTATTTTTAGGACAGTGCTGTAACGTGTATTTATTTCCAGCAAGTGTAGTTTCTGTACAAACAACACACAATAATTGTAACGGGGAGAGCAGTTAACTTATAAAATTTAAATTCTTTTCATTGCTAAATGTTTTTTTAAAATCTCATTGTTGTAACGAGCCACGCCAAGTAGGGCATAGAGACTTACGAACTCAAGAAAGGCTGACGCGTTCGCGAACCGCCTGCGAGGCGTCTGCCGTGCTCGCGTGGAAGACGATCTGCACACCCAGCGGAAATACAAGTGCAAGGCGCGCAAGGCCACTGTGAACACACCACCCAGCGTTTGATCGGCCCACCTGGCCCAAGGACTGCACGAAGGCATCTCTGGCAGTTCCTTATACCTCAATTATCCGTCTACTTTAATTCCTTTCACAAAATGTTTCCTACCGTAGCGAAGAGGACTTCAACCCGATCCATATTCCTACTGCCACAACATGAACCCCGCAACTACCACATCTACATAATCCACACGGACTCTAGGGCGAGATGAGGGCATCTCGCTAGTGAACATTGGGGGAATTGTTACGGTGTGGTCAGGCCTTAGCTGAACGGCTTGCCTGATCACACCTTCAAACATAAACGAGCGGGATTGCAACGCCACCATTTGGTCGTCGACAGTTGCAGAAATCCCCTCCACCGGTCACTGAGCGCGGCCGCCGAACCGCGCGCTTGATATAGGCCGTCGTTAACCGTCTCGTCGTCGTCATTCATCATTAGTCCTTTGGCGACCCGACCAGCGGAGCAGACCAGGAAGATGGGTGTCCGGCCGTCGCTAACCGTCTCCTAGATTCAGCCTCCGGCAACATTAACAAGGTGATGACGTTCCGGTTAGGGTTATTTAAAATGGCGTGAGTGAAGTAACAATAAACATAATATTAAATTCAATGTAAAGCTCCCCCGGTCAATGCTAATATAAATAATAATTGTATAACCGTAAATTGTAATAAATTCATCAGATACTGTTTTGCACTACCGAATTAACGAGTCATTATTTGAGTTACGCCCCCAGCATTCTCTCATAATCTTTCATGTACGAATTGGCTGAAAAGCTAGTTCGTAACAACTGAAACAAATTGCGGATAAGAATGCTTAGTATTTTTAAAATATTGAGTTGAGTTCTTTTAATGTTGTAATTTTTAAGTTAATGATATGACAGTAATAATTATCCACAAATGTAATACAAACCTAAAATTTCAGGTTTTTTTTTTTAAATTAATATCGTTGCTATTAATTCACCAGGGCATTTAACTACTCTTGCTAGGTCAAATTTTGCAACATATTTTCTGTACGAATTGTAAGTGAACTCATTTCGCATGGAATTTGCTAGATATTTTCTCATAGGAGCTTGCATACGTGATCTCGTGAAAAATTTGTTTTGCGTCGTGTAAAAGTATCTTTAGTTAAGCCAAGGCCTATCCCGTAATTTTAGGGTAAAGTTTATTTTGTTTATCTGTGACCTAAACCCTACACATGTGCAGGACGCATAGAAATTTTCCGGTACATTGCGGTTATCCCTATACAGTTTGGCTCATTGAAATCGTTATTTCTCACTATGTATTAATTGATCAAAAACTTATGAAACCACCGCAGTTCAGTTGTTTTGCAAATAAAAATTTCAGATAATCAGAGTTCCTTTACTATCACATGCATTATTTTACGTATTGCTCATTATATCACCTTCGTATAGGTATAGGGAAATTCCTGTTAATGAAACTAGTTTTTTTTTTGCGTTCCTGTTAAAGATATATATATATATATCACAAGGAACTATTTTCAGCAGAAAAATACGTGCTTCTTTTTTATCGAAGCCTTCTGTAACATATATGTATAGCCTGTTTCCTTGAAAAATTAGAAAACTAATAATTAAATAAAAAATTATTGAAAAACAAATTGTTATATTTGCTTCGATACAGAGCTTGAGTGTGTCATTTCTCACACTTAGGTTTTCGTTTCAAGATTATAACTTAAAAATTGGCTTCAAATATCTGCATTTGATTAACATGCATTTCCCTAGACCAAATTCCCACTGCCTTCAAACCAGGCAACAGCCTTTGGTATTAAAATACGTAGTGATGGATTCTTAACGACATAACATAATAGCTATTATTTTATCATATAACAATTTTGTTCTTGGTAATTCAGAATTTATGCAACAAAATCCACTATTCACATATGGAATGTATTTTGCGTTTCGTTTAATTTAGAGACCTTACATCGCAAAAATTATAGTATGACGTCCGTGCAAAAATAATTACATTTGTGAGCCCACCTGCTACAACGGTAAATGTATATCCTCAGAGGCGGGACGAGTTACAGCCGTAGAGGGAATATGCGCGAGAGAGTGCATGCAAGCTGCGCAGACGCTGCTCACCACGTTCTAACATTTGGACTACTTTCATACCAATAGCACAATCAAAAACAGAATGGGAATCGAGGAAAGAACACTGTCTTGTGCTTATGTAAGTAACTCAACCGTTGTGATTCGACGGCAAACATCAAAACAGCGCGTCACCCAATTACAAAGGTAGCAAGAAGCTACATCGTTTCGAATACTATGCTGCTCAAATGGTTAGCGCGGCAAACCACTCCGACTAATTATCATTACCTCTGCTCATCATGTTATGTTTCTGTTACCCACCAGAGCATTAAGCCAATCAGAAATAACACTATTGCAGCGGTTTTAAAATGTTTTGTGGTGCCTAATTTGGCGAAAGGTATTACAAATATGAGTTGCACGATAAACCGGTTACGAAGAGTTATTAGTACAGGTCAGGGTTTTTCTTAAAAAATGACCGCTAGATCCGGCGGTTTGACGTCAGTAAATGCAACTTCACTATTACGAAAGCAGTGCCACAAGGTGACATGACGTAGCTTCTTCAATCTGCGCCGAGTCGAAGACACGTGGCATGAAAACTATTTCAACACGACGGTTTTTTCATCATATTTTAATCACTTACACATGTAAATGTGTCTCTTATCTAGGGTGTCCTCTATTGGCCTGTTACGCATACCTACAATTTACAAGACAATTCAAAGAATATTATTGCAACTTTGTTTGCACCACCTCGTGTGCTGGAGCTCTCTGCCAACTCCAACATCTTCGTGACCTACCAGAAGCTCTTCAAGATTTTCACAAGCAACCCCCGAAGAAGTCTTCAACCCCCTTCAACACGCACTACCCTTCTGGTAGAGCCACCCTAGTCCCTTGTGGACAACAGCATCGAGTAAGTTAGGGTCAGTTAGTGTTATAGCTACCTAGCCACATCTGCTCTTGTCTAGTTTGGACTCAGGTACCCTTCATCTGGTATTCGTAGTCTACTCCCATTTCAGTTCCTGGTTATTTAGGAGGTTTTACGGGCCACCGTGTCTATTCCTCACGGAATAAACATGTTTTATATCAAACCTCCAAGTATTGATTCTAGGGTGATTGTATCTTTAATCCCCTGGAGACGTCAGCCCACCAAGGGAAAGCAGGATACCTCATAATTTACAAACCCAATTACCGAACCTAGAGTAAGACTGCGGGCTCCCATAACACTTAACACCTATTAGACGGCCACCCATACTGTGCACCTGGTGTGAAGTACGGTAGAGCCACAACAACTACAACTAGAGACTCAATCCACAAGACGTCCAGTCAACCAGCCCCCCCCCCAAAATCACTCCATCCACCGCGCTGAACTGTCACCAGAAGGAGTGATAGACTGGTTCTGGAGGTCTGTCCACATTCGGACCGCACCCACATTCATGTCGGACATCCAGGGTAAACCCACCTCTCTAAGCACCGCGCTGAACTGTCGCTGGTTGGAGTAATCGGGTACGACTCTGGTTGGCTCGGCCTTGGCTTGGCTAAACAACCAGCTAGGGATCATTGTCAGCTGCTCTTCCTTCGCGGGGCCGACTTTAGTGCCTACCTTTATGCCATACACCCATAGGAGTTGTGCAAAGTGGCAAGCTAGGAAGGCAGCTACTGCCTCTGAATTCAACGGGAGCTGTAACCCAGCCCCAGCTGCACTTTACAGCATAACCCCCAGGAACGAGCTCAAGCCGCCCGACAGTTGGAGAGGCTTCACCTCCCAGTTTCCTCCCCCTCCTTATTTAAGCCCCCATTCAAGACCACTGGTCAGCCTCATCCGGTCGACATCAACTTCTGTCAGGGACGTCATATGCCACTGGGGATAGCGAACCCATGGTTCCGCAGCACCAGTATCAGCAGCCCTCCACAGGCACTCTTCAGCACCATCAGCCGCAGCACCACCTCCACCCTTGAACTGGGAACGAGTTCCGGCCTACTTCAGCAACTACAGCGACCGAGTCAGGAGATATCCCGGGCAATGCTCAGTACAGGTAAACCAGTAGCTGTGTGCCAACCAGTAATACGAAGGACAGTCAAGCCCACAGCCTTCTTTGTGCCGTGCCATCAAGCCACGCGCTCTCTTGCCTATATACCGGCCGAGGTCCGGTTAGCAGCCAGTCAACTCAGCCAAGCATACCACCCGTGTTTCTGATCGACACACAAAAACCTTGCCCAACCATGACGTCATCGTCAGTCACCCGACGTCATGCGTCAAACTTAGTGTCTTATATTGCCAATTACGATGCTGAAAACAGCACTGCAGAATCAACTGTGGTTTTAGCTGGTTCGCGAATAACTAAGCAGTTAAAATCAAACTTTGAGGAAAAAAAAAAGTGGTGGTTACTCTATATATTTTAACGTCAACACCTGGTGACAACTACGTTACATTAATTTGGGAGTGAATTATGAAATGCAGTTCTGAATATCCAAAACTGGTGGCCGCAAAACAATTTGGTTCTTTTATTAATTTTATGACTTTCAGATTCCATTGACTGGAATGCGAATATTAAACAGCACGAAAACAAGACCAGGCTAATATAATTATATGTACATTTCTAACACTTTCACAGCATCGCCTAATTTCAATGTTCGAATACACTTAATTAGGTTTGGCCCAATTTTAATTTCATATAAATTGAAGTGTTAAAGAGTGGGCAGAAAGATTAAACTACATTCTAAACCTGAAATAGTGAAAATGGAACCGAAACCCATGAAAATGCATTTAACCGGACAGTAGTTCCAAGCTACTGATTATTATGGTGACTGTATTTTACTGATTTGAAATTCGTTTCGCGGCATTGTGAAATGGCGGATACCTTTCAACGGGTTATATTTTAAACTTTGGAAAGCGTTTGTAATACATATTTATTACCAAATGACAACATATTGTTACATGGCGAAACTAGTGTTGTTCGTTTGGCTTTCTTTTTCATAGCGTTAATTTGGTGCACAGAGTAATGAGTAGAGTTGTTATATTGCGTATGTTAGATGTACTATATATTTTGGACCATGGTACGATCCCACCAACCTCCAGAATTATTTAAGAATTATAAAATAAGTTTGTTTAAATATCGACACAAATACATTGCATGTAGTTTATTGTGCACCAAAAACAATTCTCCATTTTAAGCAAGAATTAAAAAAAATAAAGGAATTTCTTACGTCGTATCTCCAGGTATGACAATGAATACCACACTGTGGCATTGATTCATCTTTCATTCGAGTGATTGGCCAACCTGTAACAGTCAACTGACTTTCAGTGACTAATATTTTACTTACCGACATCATAGCTTGGGGTTTAGAGTGTACGCATAGGATTCTGAAAAGAGATTTTACCCCGAACCAGACACACCAGGTGTATCTTCCGACAGTTTTGTCATTTGCGAATGTAGTTAAGTTTTTCATGCTGGATAACACCACCCCGTCGACATCACGTTCAACTTTCAGAGGTCACTATATATACTCTGCAGGTCGGAAAATGATTGGGTCAGGAGAAGTCCGACCAACTACTATCAGAACATTCTATCTGTATACTAAGGCGCCAGACGTCGTCTTTACTCCACAGCCTACTTTCTGAGTAGTGGGAGCGAACAGGTTTGAGCATGCTGTAGAGACAATAGTGGCCTAAGTGACATTTTTTATTAACATGGGAAGGGATCTCGGAGATCATCCTCCCCCCCCCCTCTGCACTCTTGGAGGTGTGTTGTGGTTGCCTGACGGTTTCTCCCGCTCCTTCTGAAGTGTGCTGTGATTGGCTGTTGCTTGTAGGGGTACCCTTTCGGTGAATAAAGCGCCCAAGCGAAATTTGCGGAACTTTGAAATTTTTCGAGGAAGTCTGTTGGGTAGAGGCGAGGTAAGGGGGTGCATGGTCATTCCTTGGTTCGAGACCCGTAGAGGGTAATAAGGTGTAATTAGACATATTTGTGTAATGAGTAATTGTGTAATAAAGAATTACGAGTACCGAGAGTAACTATCGAGACTAATCACATGTACTGAGAGAGTAATTACACACTACACATGTTCACCCGTCTACTGCCGAAACGCTACTGAAATAAAGGCTAAGGTGGTTGAGGGGAGGTGAAGTGCTCCTTGGTTCGAGACCCATAGAGGATAATCAGATGCAATTAGATGAGCGGTCGGGCGACCACCCCGCTCAGAAAGTAAATGTTCTGTATCCCTACCGAAGCTATGCCAATGCTATGGTGTCTCACATAGGTTTACGTCAAGATCCCCGCCACCTCTCTACTAGTTTCTCCTCTCCCAATAATAAAGAGCATTGTACCCACCTATCTTTCTCCTGTAGCATTTTCTAATAATGCACGTAACAATTTTTAATTCTTTCCTGTCGAAAGGGTTTTTACGGTGTCTTTGCCGGTTTTTCCCTTTCTCTTCTAGATGTAGATAGTTAACTATAAGCACATTAGGGAGGTTTTTCGTGGCCAAACTCGGCCATGGGAAACCCAATCCCTCTTTGCCGCGATGCACGTCTCCTTGCATGTTTTTCCTTCCCTTGTAAGCGTAAGGGGTTAGCCCTGAGACGCAATAATCCCGTTCCTACCTCGGACTAACATATAACACTTAGTTTTAGAGTAGGTTAGAAAAAAAAACTAGGTTTACGTCAAACATATAATATAGTATTCACGACGAATGAAGTACCTACCATCACTGAATTAACCATACATTCCTCACATAAACAGTAAACTATATATATATATATATATATATATATATATATTTAAATTCATCGCCGGTAAAAGCAAAGTTATTCTTGTAATATTTTCATCACTTTTTGTTCTCTTTAATGTGTATATTTCAGCCACGCTTTTCTCGTGTAACTGTTTATCAATCTACTTGTGCTGCCCTGTTAAAATATACTTCCCTTAATTTCACCATCTCCCTTACCTGTGTTCACTACCAGTCTTTAATACCAATATGTGTATGTGTCAGCTACGCTTTTCTCACGTAACTGATTAACAAGCAACGTGTACCCATCCTGTTGCAACAAACGTTTATCCCCAGATACTTTGAAGTAAGGGTAAATAATAATTAGAAATAGCTTTAAATAAATATTTACTATAACTCCCTCACACACAGTATATACACACTATATGCACCAAAAATCGCATGAACACGTTTTTGTAACACAGTTTTTTTCTTCTTCTTCCAAAAATAAAATAGTTCATTTATATTTACAAAAAAATTCTGACATATTTACACAACTTCCATAATATATATATATATTTTTCTTTATCTAAACATCTTATGAACATATCTCTTTGCCACACTTTTTTTTCTTCTTTTACTCAAATTCTTCACAGTTTGTAAACACACAGGCACACTGTGTGGCAGACAGGTGGCGAGTTAGCATACTATACTCGCATTGAACTGGCAGAAGGTTGATGGTGTGGTAGACAGGCGGCAAGTAGCAGCATACACTCGCGTATTGGATTGGATGACAGGTAACGAGGTAACTCACCATGCACAATCAGGCATGTAGCGATCTAGTAAACTAGACTCGCACTGTCACGGACTCGTTCAAGGAGTTTCTTTTGAAGCTGGTAGATGGCATTTAGCTGGCACTTCGGACACAACTCCGCGTTTTGCGCAGACAGATGGTGTGGAGTAGTAGACGGATGTTTAGCTGATGTAGTGGATGGCAGACTATATTTGATGGATGCTAGGAGACGACATTGCTGAGAAGGTTAATTTAGGTAGGAATTCCGTAATAGCCCCAAGATAAAGTCGTCACATTATCAGCCTCGATGTAGCGCTTCTCGTTTTCACTTGACAAGGCAACCTTGGTAACACATTCGGTGAAGATATCATGGGCACGCGAACGGAAATGGTATTGGGTACCCATAACCCATTAATTTCGCATAAGGCAATCCAAATAATCCTCGTACAGGAGCGACTGCAACACGTTAGCTTTAACACCCTTACCTTAAAGCACATACTGGTCATTCAAAACAGTATATGTGTCAAGTTAAGAGATGTAAACCCACAAAGTGTGTGATGATGCGGCGGGCACATTCATCCTTCATAACTCCTGTAACGCCTTTGTCCACTAAGGGAAACTTTTGCGGACTATTTGGCGCATAATTGGAAGTGTCAAACTGTGTAGCCAAATCAAGGGAAATAGCCTCGTAGACATCGTTACAGTCTACTTGATACAGAAGGCTAGAGGTATTTTAATATAACAGGTGCAAGGCTGACTGAGAAAATTTTTCCTGCATGTAACCGCAAGGAAAGTCGTATAAAAACCATTTTGACAAATCAAGAACAGCAACACCGGTATACAAAGGCCTGTTAAATGTAACAGATACCTTGTCCATTCCAATTAAGACCAAATTCTCCTCGAGTATCTGCCTTGCCTTGAATGTCAGAAGCCCTATCAATTATGCCACCCCATATATCGTATCATACGTCGATACAACTCTGATCTCCCTTTCCCGGCGAACATTTTGCAACATCTATCCATATATGGAATTATTCATCCATTAAAAATATTATTTCTTGAGTGCGTTTGCTGACTGAGTATGTTTTTCTGTATTGAAATCAATGTACGGAGCCAACCACACCTTTTGCTCAAAGTGCAGAACACGGTGAACAGAGCCGAGATGGGCTCCATAAACCAAATAGTGCTAAGTGTTTCCCCATGTACAACATAATTCTTTCGCGGCGCGAGTGTCAAAAGTAATTCTTCAGTCTTGCCATTCGGCGTTGGAGCAAGAGACAGATCAGATAGGACATTGTGACATTCAACCGGGAAAGACCCATCAACTTCCGTGAAAAAACTGGTATCCCCGGCATTATCTATATTGGGAAAATCAAACATGGAAAATTCGTCTGCCTGAACCCACTCGAAAATACTAATAGGTAAAATGCACTTCACCATGTGGTTGTACAATTCATTGACTTCGAAATAACAAATATATTTCTCTGCCTAACTGGGGTCGTGCTTATCACCCATGTAAATGTTGTTTGCTTGCACGTGCCATCTGGATACCTGGGTAATACCACACGTGACCCCACTCTCTACATTGAGATACTTATCCACGTCCGTTAACAGCTCTGCAGCAAATTAGTTTTTAATAAAAGAGCGTCCCAAGAGAGGGAAAGAGCTGTGACGAATATTGCAGGGTCCAGGCCATATTCTCCCAAACATTCGGTCCTTAGGTTCTCAAAAATGTCTGCCAACAAACATGTGTCCGCATTTAAGTACTGTATTGCTTGCTCCATTAAATTTTGACAGTAGAATGTATTCCATGCATGTTGAGCATGAGTGTATTCCTCATCGCTTATGCTCTCGCCTTTCATTAAATTATGAAATGCGTCCTTTGGTGGGAGTGAAGAAAAGTTCAGACTGTCAATAGACTTAACGAAGTCATAAGGAAATGCTCCCCTTCTTTGTGCCAATTCAAATTGGGTGTTGTCTGGGAACTGTGACCGGCTGATAGACATCTGTGCAGAAGACAAATTATCTGGCAATGTTTCCAGTGGTGCGTTCATGAAATTGAACGAGTCAATGAAACGCAAATACGCAACTCGCGTATCTCCCTGCGAGATTTTCCCATGGGGAATGTGTTTTGTGATGCATTAGTAACTTTCCAAGGTGGTTCCAATCACCTTAATATCGCCCGGATTTTCAATTACCACGCTTTCATTGGGATGTGTGATGTGTCTGGGAGCTAATGGTTTCATTAATAAGTGGGCATCATAATTCTGCAAATTATAAAAACATAAATAAATTTATTAAGTTACATTGATTATGTGTGGGGCCTCTGATTGCGCCAGTCAAATGATTATGGTAGATCGTGAAGACTTTGCCGAGCGGTTTATTGCAAATATGACCTCTTGTTTGAGCCATAAGCTATTGTCAATGGCTTCATGGGAACCGTTGTGCTGTATATGTCTGCAACTCACTTCGTTAACTCAACTAATTTTTTAACCATCTTATACATACAATCTTAACCCATACACTCGCGGTACTGGTTTAAAGTGGGATCGTAAGCATACACGAGCAAAATTCTACAAGCATATGGAACATGTTTATCGATGATTGTTTTACCACTAACATCATTTTGGGGCAAGCATGTGAACATGGGTTTCAAATAAGCCTCAGTATCGCAGTACACAATAAGTTCCATTCTTTGCTGTTTGGCAAAATTACTAAACTGAATGTACTTATTTTCCTCAGTTGGGAAAGTACATAGAACAGCATCGTGTTGTCTGCATAAATCACTATGTTTTGCGAGTTTTTCCTTACTAGAAAAATACTGAAGGCAGTGTTCGGAAACAAAAATTTCTTGGGCGTTTTACAATACTGACTGTGAACCAAACGTGACAAATCCCTAATCAAAACAAAAGGCAAATTGGTGGTGCTACCACGAGCACGAACAGCTAACATGTTCACATGACGCTCACATCGCACAGGAGAAATGCGAATGGGTACGATACGCCCTTCCCTAGCATTATCAAACGCCTCGTCAACAATATTCCCGTCCTTGTCTACCACAGAACAGACATTAACAGAAACATTATTGAGCTCCTCGACGGGAGTAGACAATCCTCTCGTACTCAGAACTAAACGAGGTTCTGGGTATGAGCAGGATTTCTCGACATTGTTTCTGGCAGGATACAAACTTGCTACTACGGCTCAGAGGAAACATTCATCTGTTGCACAGCTTACATTAATGTAAGCCAGCCGATTGACTTTGTGCGAGAAGCACCTAAAGTGAGTGGCCTGTACTGCGAAATGTGTACATAAATTTGCAGTATCAGCTTCATCCCCCAGCCGCTGCCTCTACAACAAAATTTACTAATGTTCGTAGTGAGTTAAGAGACAATGCGTTCATCGTATATCTCGCCAAAATCGGATGAATGGAGGACGGATGTGGCTTTACTGCAGAAAAGAAACGTATCCATGACAATTTCCTCTGCCGCTGTGTTTTTGAGAAATTTAACTGCCATGGAGACATAAATTTTTAAAAGTTGGTGCACTGTTTCACTAATGGCCAGAAAGGATGCCTTGCATCTAATAAAGAAAAGTGAAATATCCGCGTCTGTTTCAACCCGATCGTTATGTATTCGAGCATTCACAAGTCTTCTGCCGAACGCTGTTTCTAAGGTAACATAACACAAATCCCAAGGCACACCTACATCGACCGAAGAATCAGAGCTTAAATGATTCTCTGATTCAATGGTTTAACTGAAGGGCGTTCCATCGCTAATTCCCTACTCGCCAATAATCGCCTCTAAACACACCTAAAAACAGCCGGTGAAAAAAAAAAAAAAAAAAAAAATTACGCAATTACACGGTTTAAAGGTTTTTTTAAAAAATAAAATTGATACCAACAATTTATTTAATNCACAATATATGTGTACCTATCACATTAAAGTCGTGTTATAATCCTTATGCATTTCCCTAAATTCAGTATCTGAGCATTTGCCCTGAAGTGGACTCGAAGCTCTTCCAGGAACGCTCCAAAGTTACCTTAGTACTCTACCAACAATGCTAGCGGAGCGCCCCCAACATGTGAATGAACTATAAACGTAGGTAAATTAATGAAAAAAAGACATACATAAAAAAAGTCGTAAATAAAAAATTACTTACATTTAAAAGTGTTTAATCATCAGCGCAGAACCCCATGGAACCGTAAATGCGAAAGCGCGATGCAAACACTGGTGTTTGCTAGACCCCTCGTACTCGTACGACACTCCGGCAGAAGTAGTCAATAGCAACCGGTGAATCTCTTAGTAGAAGCAGCACGGAAAGATGCTTCGCTTCGAGAGTTGAAGAACGACTGAGACCGCTGTTGTTCATCATTATTGGGACGATACTCCCTCAGCGCAGGGGAGGTACAGGCCCTGTGATGGGCTGAGCGAGAAGCTGTGTTTTACCGTGTATAACCCACACCCCGTTTCAATTCTAGGTACAACAAAAGTAAACGCGTATTCTCTGAAAGGCGTTCTGACCCACTTTAGATAAGCGTGCGGTGGGGGTTAAAAAAAGAAAAAAGAAAAAAAACATAGCAAGTGAGGGTTACAAAAAATTTTGTGTTCACTCCGCCATTGGAACAAAAAACCGCCGCATAGTTAAGACAACATGCGAAGGAAGAAGGTCAGGTAGTGTAACAGTTTTAGACAAAGACGCAGGGGCTCCCTTCATTTTTGTTCACGCGAGAAGGCGGACCCACAGGTGTGTTTTAGGAGGAATTTAGCTCACCACCAAACGATTAGTGTCCCTTTAAGGAGGGAGAATATTGATTTCCGATAAGAAAATTAGGACGTACAATTCTTTCCCACATGTATGGGATGTAGCAATACGTTACTAGTTTCACGTGTTAACAATACGTGTGCAACATAACATCGGGTTACGAACTGTTAATTTTTTTCAAATGTAACATCTAGTTACTAATTTTATTATGTGTTTTAACATCACAATTTTTATTAGCATACATGGGGAAGGAGACGTTAAGACATAAAAACACAATTAAGGTTTCAATATATTAATTATGTTACATAAAAAAATGTATACAACACATGCGTCTGTTACAGTTTAACACTACACTTTTAACATATATATTTGAAAAACAATACGCACATTATTACTGTGAGTATACACTCAAAAGCTTACAGACAGTTTACAATTTTAGTCAATATTGTTTTAATACACTGGTTTACAACCCCTTGAATATCTTGTTCTTGAGACATTAATGTCTCGCAATGCTTGCGTTTCGTTCGAGTCAGTTTAGATTTTTCATTATACATTTAACATCTTTACTGCATTCTGGAGCATGCAACACTATGTTTTGAACCAGGTCTGGGTATGTTTCCAAGAAGTGAGAATAAACTTCGTCAACACTCGCAGGTAGCGAGGTATTCTGTGTCATGTTATGTACAGTACATTTGTTTATGTTGGAACATTAAATTAACTCATGCGACTTTTCATTCGATAATGGAAAATGCGTAATCCGGAAATGAAAAATGGATTCGCAACTTTCAGAAAACTGCCTAAGCAAACCATTGATCCAATATGCATTCTCGATCTGCCCGGAGTAATGGTAACATACGGGTTGCTGGGTTGAAAATATGCCATTTTCTCTCACTGTTTGACGAACAGACGTTGACTGTACGAACGCCAACTTACGACTGATACACAAGTGCATGCTAGTTTTTTCTCAAACCACTAAACATTTTAAAATGCAACAAGATACTTAAGAATTTAGTAATATTGATTTTGCATTTCTATTTTTCAGTACACACACATGAGAAATTGAGTTCATCGCCACTTTCCTCTAACTTTGTCATTAAAAAATCCTATACTGCGAGCAAGAAAAGTTTGTGGGGTGATCTTTGCTTGAGCTTATTTCACCTTCCTATGCAAAAACACTTTGATGATACACAAACGGTAACTAAATATACCCAAACTCATTCACTGCCTTAAAAACATGCATATCACCATTACAATTTTTAAAGTATTGCAATGGCTGTGTGTGACCTGATCTGTAAATATTATGTTCCAAACATTCTTTTTCAATACTATCTGTTGTGTTCATCTTTACATTTCACATTCCGTGTTTTCTCCGACATATACTCTCTACACTTATTAATATAACATTTTGAACTATCACAATTTGTTACACTAGAATCAATTATACAAGGCTTGATGCTTGTTAACATGAAACCAGGACCGTATGTACATGAAAACTTACACATTTCCTTAAATGTGAAAAATTAAAGAGGTAATTGATATCTCACAGAATACAAATAGTGTTCGATGAGAGAGTACTTGCCATTCGGATGAAACTTCATTTCTACCGCAGGAAGGGGATGGGAGCAAAATTAATCTGGATGAGAGTTGGCAACTTTACATGCCCAATATTACACACAGACGGAAATGAGAGATTTCCTTATTGGAAAATAAATGTGTGAATATCCCCGTCACACACTTCCTTCCAATGGATGTTGATCCCAGAGTCAGGGTAGGTAAGTTCGTTGGTGTTTTTTCCGTTTCCACGTACTTTCACATTCTCTTTGTTAAAGTTTGCTATAGTCAAGTCTTGTAGTGAACACGGTAGATCACCTTCGGGTCTCAGGTACCACACAGTATATTACATGTTGTTGTATTCTAATCCTTTACCAAACCTGAACCGTAGGTACAACACCAATGTTCAATATCGTTGCACACTTGTGTCTGCCAGACACCGTCATGATTTGAAATATCCTCGCATATGCCTTACTTGTAACACCTCGTACTCAGTCTCTGGGATGAACATGCACGCCATGGTTATATACGAATGCCTGAAGCTCTTGCCTATATAGGTTTGTGGCCATAACACATTTTTTTTTTTTAAGCTAAAATCTTTTGACTTGCTTTCGCCAACTCTGCATATCCACATACCGCAGGGAAAACAACCGCCGGTTTTCGCTGGGAATTTCAGTAATATGTTATATTTTATTGCAGTTTTCTGTCCAGACTACAGGTACGGCGCAACAATCCCTTTGTAACACATATTTGATTTGCCTATATGACATACGTTTTGAAATATGTTCATCTAGAACGTAATTCTCTAATTTATTTAAACAGCATGACAATATTATGTCTGGTCTTAAATAAAACGCTGTACACCCGCGTCCATTACATTCGCTGACTTATGCGCAAGTATATTCCGGACTAATTACCGAAAAACTACAATGTTTGCCTCTGTCACACATTTGAATTTGTAGCGGAGTATTCTGATTTACCCGAAACCAAACTTTTTTATATCCCGGGAGAACACTCGCATACTCGCATTCAGGATTAAATTTCTCCATCGCGTCCTATACTGTACTGATATAATACCACGATTTGCCACGTATTTATACCTCGATCGGGGTATCCCCCTCCTCTCCCCTCTTCTCACTAACAACTATTCAAGCATTAATTTAGAATTTTCACCTGCGGAAATTAATGGTGATAAATATCCGTACATTTCACGTACCTTTTTGAATAATGGGCACTTAAACTCTTTTCTATATATATATGTTATTATACCTTTCCATACGCTTGCTAGAGTACGTTTTTGATTCAGTCCACACACGAATATCTCCTCGTCTTTGAGATATTTGTTGCAAATAGAGGGTAAGTCACCGTACTTCATGTATCCACTATCCCCCACTAACCCATGGCGATGTTTTGAAATTCATGTGTTGGTGAGCTTATACGTCCAACTTAAACATTTTCAATCAAAAGGTTGTTTGTATGTGAACACAGTGGTATGGTTATATATGTCTGTGATAGCCATTTCCTTAATAATAAACCTTTCTGGGGCTTGGAAACCTTGAATATTACAGAACATGTTTACTCGATCACACTACGTCGTACACTGAATCACAATTACGTTTAAACCTTGACTAACTTTTACCGAACATTATAAGTTACTAGTCCATCGTGAATGACTAACGCATAAGCTTGGGTATTTTGGGGAATGTTCACGTTCGCAGTTATTTCAATACGCGAATCAATAACACTGTAATTTATAGAGTGGTTTTTTTACTAACATCAAACACGAACTTTACTTTTGAATGTTTCATGATCTAATATCGGTGCACTGTCTTTCGTATAGTATGTCTCATGGGATAATCTGTACATATCGTAGCAAATAAGATACTCGCCATTCGCGAAATGCGTGTTTAAGTCCATGTACGGGTAAGCTTGAATAGTTGTAAATAGTTTAATGTTTTTAACATTGTAATGATTGAATGATGACCTATCCGCTCTTATACTATTTTGGCAGTTGGTTTGGAAACATTTAAGGACGTATATTAGTTTTTTATTTGAGAAATTAGATTTTACATTTCATACAACTTTCTCGGATGGTGCTAATGCCGGGAACGTCTCCAGACTCCAGGACCTGAATACAAGGTCTAGGTTTTTCACTTTTCCAATATATTTAATAAGTTTTACACGTTCACGAGTGTTAATTTTAATATGCAGCATCAACCACTTTATGTTACTTAGTTCGAATGTAGCACCTTCCTCTTCATTACTCGTGTCGCGTATAGCATTCAAGTGTGTATTGCTAAATAGAATAACCAATTCTTGTTTAGCATTTAAGATAATGTGTTTATATTCGTCGGCGAATCACAGTACCATGCTCAGCGGTATGACAACTTCGTATTTCCCAACGGGGTTAATGATCAGTTTTTAATTATCAGTGTGTTTCCACCCATACATTGTGCATGTGTTAACGTCGTTTGTTGTTAACCAGATTTGTATTCACTTTATATCACAATTCACTTAAAAGCAATTCGTTGCTCTGTATTGGCTTCCTAATTGAACTGAGCACTTTACGTTGTCTTATACGTCTTTTTATAGGTAGTGCCTTTGAACGGGATGGCCATATTTGGTACGGTAAACCATCCCCATTTTGGTTGCGATACACAGATTACATATCGTTTTATAGTACTCTATATTCGTCTTTTTTCAGATGTAGACGTACGGTTACCTCTTCGTTTCTTAAATTAATAAGCATACTGTTTTGTTCGACTGTAGTGACAACTATTTCGTCAAAGCAATGAACTATTACCGGAAGATACATTAACGTATTTGGTTTATCAATTATTTAATATCTTGGCCCAACTGAATAAGTAAATTTGTGAATTGTGTTCGTAGGTTTACCATTTAAAAACGAACCTCCAATAATATTTACGTTCACACGACACACGTTAACTGACAAAATACTGACATGCTTAAACGATTAGTGTTAGTTGATTGGCTGTATACACCTTCCGTTCATACCTTAACATAGATGCGATCGAATCATTTTGCATGAAATCAATATCGACATTGCTAAGCATTATACTTGGGTGAGTGTTCGGATTACTGCGCAACATGAACTTAACATTTTCAGGGACCGAACCTTTTATGAATGTTTCCAAATCTAGTTCGTAAGATCCAACCGGTATAAAAATCCGAAGATTTCATACCGATGTTCAGTGTGGATGTTTCGTTATGTGTATCTATATTTTGTATACTGTTGTATGTTACGAATTCAATTTGACTCGTTTGCCAGTAACCATCTAATTTAAAGGGTGGGAAGTAAAGAGAACAAAGTTGGGATGAGTTTCCGCTTAAGATAAGTGTGATTGATATTTTACTATGCTACTGACGGTTTTAAGGAGTGCATATTTTATTTGTACACAGGTACCGCAAACATAAATGTCCACAATGATATGTTTCCGGTAATTGTTTGGTTTCATAAATGTACACAATTTATGTATCCTGTAAATAGTTACACATTTTTAATGGAGGACGTAAGTCTCCGTTACTGTCATAGTAGATGGAATGACTTCCATTTTTACTTATTGCCACCCGGTGGGTCCCATCATTTTGTTTAGAATCTAAATTAACAATCATACATTCCCAAAAGTATGGTTTTCGTGGTAAATAGTCTCTAATGTACACACCTCGGAAGTATGGTAGTTTAAGTATTTTTTGGCGTACACACGAATGCCTTTATCTTTGAGCTCGCGGACTGGAAAACTGTTCAGGATCGTCTCCATTTTTTNCGTCTCTAATGTACACACCTCGGAAGTATGGTAGTTTAAGTTTTTTTTTGGCGTACACACGAATGCCTTTATCTTTGAGCTCGCGGACTGGAAAACTGTTCAGGATCGTCTCCATTTTTTTATTCGTCTTAGGTTTTTTTTTTTCAAAGATCCTTGGCCCACTTTGTAAGGACGAAGAAAAATTCCTTTTCCACCCGTGTTGTTTTTTCTTTGTGTGACCGCCCGGTTGATTGTTGAGGCCCCGCCAAAAAGCGAGCCGAGTGCGGTTATCGCACTTAGCAGTATCCCTGGTAGGAATCCACATTTTTTTCTTCCTTCTGAGTTGTTTACCAGGACCCATTCTCTTTGTAGTACGGTATCGTATTCCACTTTTAACTTTACCTTATAAGTTTTCCAACTACGCAAATCCAATTTTCTCTCCAGTTGTAGTATTACGATTGTTTCTAATATTTTCTGGTTTCTCAGCTAAAATTGTATCTGCAATATTACATTTTTTATATGTTTGTTTGTGCATAGGTTATGTCATGTTGCTTGCACGCTTTGTCTATTGCAATTGTTCCCTCGGCGTTACGGGTCAAACGTTTCGCAAGACGTTTAACGGGACCGCAGCAGTTATATCTAGATAAATGAAGTTCAAACAGTAGATTATTAATAAGTGTGTTTAAGACTCAGCTACCTTTTTTGATACGTCTAGCACGAGACATTATTTATGACTGTGTACGATCCTATATAGTTATGTGTGGTCCTGCACTGGAGAGCCAAAAAAAAAAAAAAAACTGGTATAGGCGTGCGTATTCAAATAACAGAGGTATGGAACCAATCAGAATAACGCGATGTGGTCGGCAGCTATATCGGTTACTGCTACTACAATGGCAGGTTATCAAGATTTAAGTGAGTTTGAACGCGGTGTTATAGTCGGCGCACGAGAGATGGGACATAGCATCTCCGAGGTAGCGATACAATTTGGATTTTCGCGTACGACCATTTCATGAGTGTACCGTGAATATCGAGAAACCGGTAAAACATCAAATCTTCGACATCGCTGCGGTGGGAAAAGATCGTGAACAAACGGGACAGACGACGACTGACGGGAATCATTAAACGTGACAGACGTGCAACCCTTTCTCAAATTGGCGCAAATTTCCATGCCGGGCCATCAACACGTGGCAGCGTGCGAACTATTCAACGGACCATCATTGATATGGGCTTTCGGAGCCGAAGGCCCACTCGTGTACCGTTGTTGACTGCACGTCAGAAAGCTTTGCGCCTCGCCTGGGCCCGCCAACACCGCCATTGGACTGTTGATGACTGGAAACATGTTGCTTGGTCTGACGATTCTCGTTTCCAATTGTATCGGGCGGATGGATATGAATTCATGGACCCTACATGTCGACAGGGGACTGTTCAAGCTGGTGGAGGCTCTGTCATGGTATGGGGCGTGTGCAGTTAGCATGAAATGGGACCCCTTATACTTCTATATACGACGCTGACAGGTGACAGATACGTAAGCATCCTGTCCGATCACCTGAACCCATTCATGTCCATTGTACATTACGACGGACGTGGACAATTCCAGCTCCTACATCACAAAGGGTTCGGGAATTACGGCCAACTATGCTTATAATTTATCATAGGGCTTAAATGACTATTTGGTAACTATCCTTGTTGGCGTCGAGGCCTATGTTACGAATTTGGTGCCTACATCTTAAACGGTTCGGAAATTACGGTCAATTATGCTTATAAGTTAGCATAGGGCTTACATGACTATTTGGTAATTATCCTTGTTGGCATCGATGCCTATGTTATGAATTTGGCGCCTACATATTAAATGGTTCGGGAATTATAGCCAACTATTTTTATAAGTTAGTATAGGCTGTGAATGCAAGAGCATGAAGTATGGTAGGGGTCGACTCCTCAGCTCCTCAACTCCTCATTGCCCAAAAAGGAGTCGTTTAGCCACATTGTGGAGTCATTGAAGCTCTTTTGAATAAATTATATTTGGAGGAAAATTAGGAAAATTTTGAGGGAAAAAAGGGACTTTTATCTGGAAAAAGTGGCATTTCGTAGGATATCTGTGCCATTTTGAAGGAAAAAAGTGACATTTTGGGGGAAAAAACTTCTCCTGCAAATGCATTCCTTCTGCTCTTGCATTCCTCATCTTGTGCGTCCCTGTATCCCTCCAACCACCCTGTGTTCGAATGCTCCATTTCACACTACTAACGTAGTTACAAGCAAGGAAGTGCTTATCAGTTCCTCGCGGATGTACATCCGCTGATAATTTAACATTGGGTATATGGAGCTACCGCTGCGGCAACGCCTAGGCTTACTGAGCGTTGCCGCGAAGTTTACATTGCTAGGTTAAACGCGGACTTGTTCGGACGTGCTTGTGAACAGACTCAGTGGTTCACATCCGGTCTACCGTCTGCACGCCGTTCAAAGAGGAGATACTATTCAAGATCTGTTTTCCGTAATATTGGAAGTTTTAGTACTGATGTTGCTAAAGACGATCATTTTTAGTTAAGTCTGTTTCTCAAGCTCAAGAGAGTTATGTGTTGCTTTCACTTACATATTTACACCACAATTACCTAAGATGTAGTTATGTATACAAAGTATAATGGATAAACATTGCGTACACGTTATTTTATTAAGCTTGCTTCAGACATATGAAGGGTTATAGGACATGAATTCACGCAAAGCTTCGCTTTTGCATTGAGAACAAAACAATGGTTTTGAACAGGTATGTAGTTACAAAAATATTGTTTTACTAATGCTTTAAGGTTACTAAATGCGTAGTATTTACTGATATTAACTATTCGAGTATCTCTGTTCCATAAAGAAGTTACAATTTTCTTTTGGGTTTTACCGAAAACGTATGGTGGGTACTAAGTGCTTCGTTCACATATTGGTATATGTCTTCATAAGGTATGTTGCCAGATTCCCATTTAATATCTTGTACTTTGTAAGTCTGTAAGCGGTATAAGCTTTGCAAATCTGGTGACATATTAGATCATGAATATGGTGCTTTAAATTTAAACAGTTTTGTGGACTTATCATTGCCTGAGTATGATATAGACACTTATTGACGATAAATGATTGTGATATGTCGTAGGCATTTTAAAACCCCTGGACACAACATAACATTTTTAAAACAACTTATAATGTTTGCACACAACAATACCTTGTTTTTTTTTTTATAATAATACTTACAGTAATTCTGTTGGTATTTCTGAGGTGACGGACACATTGTCAGGCACTTCGTAAGCATGCGTGAGGTGGATTATTTCTTCCATTTTACGTACCAAACATTCCCGGTTTGTGTGTGGATGGTGCGCGAATATATCGTTGGTCATTGCAGGTATTCCTAAGACACAGTTCTCACACCACAGGTATGAAACAAAATCGGGATCTTCTCACAGCTGCTGTGGCAGATAATTGTATACGTATTATATGTCATGTGATGCGAAGTAAATGATAGTTTTTCGGGGCAAAAGCCTGTTCGTTTACAATGTATAATGTAAGTAACGTCTTACTTTTACAGTAGGCTAACATCGCATAACATATGCGGGACCATTTAGAAACGCAGTTTTCACAGCAGTTTCTTTGGTTCATCGTTTGTAGGGCACATTACCTTTTTTTTTCTGTTCCCTTGAAAAGGAAACGTTCGCTAAAGGGGAATGGAGCTTCGCAGAGTTCCTTTCCTTTGTGGGTCGAATACCTCGTCCAGCTGATAGCAGGGTGCGGGCCTCAGGTACTGCGGCAAGCAGAGCGCGGACTCTAGTCACTCGTCGACGCACACGTCAATGTTACTGTTATAGTTTCAACATAGCTTATATTGTTACTGACTATTGCCAACGCAGGTGGCGTCACATGGACCGATGCTGTTTGGTTTAAAGTTAAAGAATATACTAAGAATTTCTTTAAATATATTTCAGCCTTATATAACATCAAAAACCAATATGGCGGTTATACCTCATGATTTTTTTTTAAATCCTTAAAGTGCTCCGGACGTACCCAGCGCTCCGTGCGTAGATATAGAAAATTACGTTCAGTTCGCCGTCGGTGGTGGAGGCGGCCGGACTCCCTGCAGGCATGCGCTCGGCTCCCTTACCTATATTACACATTCCAAGGATGGCGGACGCATATCACAAACACACAAGCGATTCACAGCTCAGTTGCGAGTGACCAGTGGTCGGGGTAGGATGTGTACTTAGTGCGTAATTCCTCTCTTGCAACATGTAATTAGCCTCGATACTTACTCTCGGTACTCGTAATGGTTTATTACGAAATTACACATTACGCAATTATGTCTAATTTCACCTTATTACCCTCTGCGGGTCTTGAACCAAGGACTGACCCTACACCTCCTCTTACCACGCCACTACCCAGTAGACTTCCTCGAAAAATTTCAAAGTTCTACTAATGTTGCTTGGGCGCTTTGTCCACAGAAAGGGCACCCCCACAAGCAACAGCCAATCACAGCACACCTCAGAAGGGGTGAGAGAATCCGTCAGCCAACCATAACACATCTCCATGAGTGGGGGATGGGGGGATGATCTGTTTCCCAGGTTAAAGTGTGCCGGAAATTATTATCCCTCTGTCCGAGACACCTTCCCAGGTTAATCAAATGGCACTTAGGCCACTATTGTTTCCCTAGCATGCTCAAACCTATTCGACGCCACTACTTTTAAGCCTAAAATTTTCTGGCGTGAAAATGAAAGAAAAATTTATTCACCCCGCAGAAACAGGAGCGACCGTTACGTAATACTAAGAGGACATGGGACATAAATTAACGCTAAAAATTGCATTTTACATTTTTATGGAAGCCAATAGGAAAAAAAAAAAACGAAGAAAGGGCAGACATTAAGAATTGTTTTTACTTCAAGAGAAAGTACTGCAGAAGGGTGATGCATTTCTGCCGAACAATTTTTGACGGCGTAAATGTTTGTGCTATCGCGACGGAATAAATGCAGAAATATTGCAAAATACTTGCTCAGAAAGTTGGAAAAATTATTATCTAGGATTACCCCTTTCTAGTTTTCTCTAATTGTGGTTCCCAAATCTGCAGAATTCAATTGACGTATTTGCATTTAATTAATGTACCGCGCACTCTTAAATAAACTATTTCTACCTTCATGCAACTCGGGGTGCGGCAGCTCGCTGCAGCAGCATATCCGTCCGGCTGCATTACGCCGCGCCGCTGTCCTTGCAATTTGCGTCAGCTGTGGCATTGGTCACGTGATGCGTATGTCTCCAGAGCTGCCGACCTCATGCGACGGTTGCACGAGTACTTTGGTATTTGCGCATGCGCGCATTCAATTTCAAACTCATGATTCCTAGGTGGAAAAAGTTTTAAACAGTGATAACGTGAACATTTGTAAATGCGCTGTTGTCACAATTTATATTCTGAATTCCTCAAATATAAGGGAAATTGAGTGGGGGTTTTGAATAAAAGAGCGGACCAAGCTGTTGTCGATGGAATTGAACTGGTGGCCGTGGAACCTGCCAGCCCGTGATGCTGTATGGGATTTGAACCAGCAGGAAAAAAATGGCTGCTCTCTTGCCCTACGTTGGAAACTTTTACCAAGACAAGTACCCTTCCGGTAGCAAAATATATTAAGAGATAGATTAGTACGTTTTGTTTGTAAATCATGTTTCGGAATCGTCGTCCACCGAGATCCTTTTTCAGCTTACCGAAAACATGAAAATCGCATGGCGCTAAGTCTGGACTGTATGGAGGATATTGCCATACCTCCCACTTGAATCGCTGCAGCAGTTCGGACGTTTGGCGAGCCGTGTGAGGTGTTGCGTTATCGTGCAACAAAATCATACTGGCGCTCAATTTCCCCCGGAGCTTCTCTTTAATTTCTTTACGAAATCGGTTCAACGATGAGGAGGTGAAAGCAGCTGTCTCCGGGTGGTTACATAGCGCTGGAGGAGATGTATATGCATCCGGGATCGTAAAGTTGGTTGACCGTTCCGAGAAATGTTTACAGTCTCTTGGGGACTATGTGGTAAAGGGAACTTACATTGTATGTTGTCATAGCCGTGTTGCCTATGAATAGGTGGTTTCATACATGGCCATAACGTGGAAGTGTAACTTATTTATTGATTTGCCCTCGTACAAGTGTTCGATGGCGTAGACCCTGCGTACGTGTTTAGACAATACGTAGTAGGCGTTGCTTGACTTTTGGGCTGTCAAAATATGACCATATCTTCGGTGAGCAATTTCCTTGCAAACGGCGTTGTTGAGGATGCTCCGCCGAGGTTAACATATTTGTCAACGTTGAAGAACTGGCCACTTACATCAGGGCCGGGAGAGGTGGGTGCCACACTTATTATTCAGGGTCACTTCCCAGCCACGGTATTTTTATAGCATCCTGCTCCGATATCTCCGTGTACCATTGCTGTTTGTGTTTTTACGTCTTGTGTGGTTAGCACTAGGACATTACGAAAAAGAATGAAGAAATGTGGTTGAAAACTAGGTTGTGCAGTTGATCACTCGCCAATTAAATCCTGGACAACAACGACCTGTGAGCAACCATACCACCCAGAAGCATCTACTTGCTGTAGAGGGTATAAGCCACCGCTTTACAAGGGTACCTCTTCCCATCGCACGTCACAGGGCTCAACGATTAACGTGGACGCAGGAAAACACCGCCATTGTACCCTCGTCACATGTAAAAAGGTCGCCTGGAAGGATGAGTCAGATACAATGTACACGTTGGTACACGCCGATGGCCGGGTACGAGTGCGTCGCCAAGCACATGAAGCGATGAATTCCCCATGTCAGCTGGGTACAGTTCAGATTGGCGGTCGAAGTATCCTAGTATGGGGACTGTTTACGTGGGATGATATGGGACCTCTGGTATACGTGCCGTAGTCCCTAACCAGTGAACGATACAGGGACCCGCTGGCAGATCATGTGCACCTATTTTTGCACCTGCAGCACCATACTGGAGATATGCAGCTACAGCAAGACAACGTACCGGCCCACCACTACCGAATTGTGACAGAGTGGTTGAATGAACACACTACGAACTTGAGATTGCTTGCCTGGCCCCCGAGGTTACCCGACCTCAGGCCTATCGAACACATCTGGGATGCTGTCGAGAGGGATGTGCATGCCGTGGATCCTGCTCCGACCGATCTCCGTGCATTATGGGAGGCTGTGCAGCGGTCATGGATCAGTATGGCTTTCCGAGCACTTCCGGTGCTTTATGGAGGCCATGTCACGCCGCTTCACAGCCGTCATCGGGACGAAATGGGGTGATACACGCTATTAGGCAGGTAACGGTAATTCAACTGCTAATAGGTGTATTTTCGCATAGTTTCTTTTTCTATCGGGCTACAAATATGAATGAGTATTACAATGTAACAGGTTAGAAAACACAGATTAATTCACATGTTGGGACACAATTGTCTTTATTTACACTATGATATGGTGATGAATCCAATAAGTTTTTAGAATCATGAATTAATTTGCAATACTGCGGGCAAGATTCACATACTTGCAAGATAATCATGTTATTGCTTTACAATAACATTAGGCCTTTATTCATAGAACAATTTTTTTGAGCTTCGTATTTTATGATTGCACTTAACTTCAAACACACTAGTGTGTTGGTGAAATGGGAAAAGTTATGATTATTCCCCGGTCACAGTAACAAAATTATGTCATTAAAAAAATGTCCGTTTGGTGAGCCATTGAATGAAGGTACAAAATTTCGAATTACCATTCCACTGAACTTCTTTTCTATGCATATGTGAACACAGAACCTAGTTTTCAACCACATTTCATCATTGTTTTTCGCAATATTCTAATGCTAATCACACAAGACGTAAAAACACAAACATCAGTGACGTACGGAGTTCTCGGAGCAGGATACAATGCAAATGCCGTGGCTGAGCCGTGACCCTGAATAATAAGCGTGGCGTCAACCTCTCCCGGCCGCGATGTGAGTGGCCAGCGTTTTCAAAGTTGACAAATACATTATCTTCGGCAGAGCATCCTCAACAACGCAGTTTGCAAGGAAACTGCTCACCAAAGTTATGGGCATAGTTTGACAGCCCAAAAGTCAAACAACGCCTACCACGTGCCGTCTAAACACGTACGTAGGCCCTACGCCATCGAACACGTTTATGTTGTTTGAGGTACGTGCTGTATATAGACGTGTTTATCATCATCGTAAGTCGCAGAAGTGAAGTTCGTGTATCGGTCAGATGGCAGAAAGGCCATTATATTTTATTTATTTGTCTATGGTTTTCTTGCAAACATTGCGCCTTTAAAAATATTCACTGTTAACTATGATATAGAGAAAATATAGCCGGTAGGTCGTAAAATGTAATTAATTTTAGGCGGAAAGGGAGGCGGCAACGCATCTTGCAAAACTGAGGAGGCGAATCTTTTATTTTAATTTAAGTGTTTTAATGAATTGCAATTTCTTCAACACTCATGAGTCTCTATGCATAAAGACGGCATGTAGATAGATAAAGTTGTGTATCCAATTGTTTTAGATTTCGTAAATAGAAGCATTTTGAAACATTATTTTACTGGGATGAAAATCCCAAACGAATCTCAAAACTTTAATTTCAGCAACTATATGATAAGTAGTGTATGTAATGGATGTTGTCCACCTGCCAGATATTGCAAACAAAAAATGCTTGGCTAACAATAATATCAACAACAGGTGCGACCACTTTGTTGATTTTTACGTACGGATTAAATATTCGTCATTAAAATCCCATTATAATACCGCGTCAAAAAAGTGCAAAATTAGGGTGGCAACCAGATAATTTGCATGAAATAATTCTATTGCAGCTAAAGGTTTTACGGTTGTTGACTATTTTGGTTCACATACACGTAATCCACACTTTTTCTACCTCATCTTTAAAAAATTGGATTTAGATCCAGTTTAAAAGTCATATGAAACACTTTGTATTCATTTTATAGCTTAACGCTATATCACAAATTTAACCCATTCTGTGTGAGCAAATACAATGCACGGGACTGTGTGGTTACTTCCGCAAATACGTATTCACACTCAACTATCAAACTTTGTGGAAGGTATCAGTGCAATACAAGTGGACAAACCTTTTCGAGTAATAGGTTTTTATTACAAGGAATTAAATATGCTCTGACCAAATATCGAGGCCCTAAGTTCTGCTCTATTGCTTCTACTGCTGAAAATATGTTCTCCCAACACCCTCTCCTTTGTACTCGGCGATGAGACAATTCGCTACATCATTATAATGTATGTTTGTACTGAAATACACTTTTTACTAATTGATAAGGACCCAAATAAGTACTGAAACATATTTTGGGCGTGATATGATAAAAATTGTAAGCACCACGTGCATTCAATTTATTGTCAGGACGTTAATATGAACGGATTTTCAGGTAATGTTTGAAGAAAATATTTACTGACTACTCGGGGATGTTCCCCTTACGGTGAAACAAGTTAAATGGTTTCAGCATAATATGTCCACAACGTTAATCCACCTGTCTGTAAACAGGACTTCTAGACATGCCTCCAGAAAGACAGGCGTTGTGTTGTTACTTCATTCTTGTACTGCGAAAGACAACAAACCAGCCCAGAATAATTCTGGCTAGTGCCGCTTGTTCATAATCGGCAGTTCAGGTCGGACATTTACCGTCATCAATTGCAGAAATAACCCAAAAGCAAATAAATTATTGAGATTTTATGGTGCAAATGCAAAGCAACCAATCAGCCGATGATACAGGACATAATGTTCGGCACTTCCCGGATCCTTGAAACTGTTATCTGGAAATCCAGGATATAGTCTTGTGCGGGAAATTTGTTGCCGTGGGCATTCTGGCTTATTGACCCATGAAGATCTAGGAACTAGTTTCGCACAATAAATACATTGACGCTATGTGCATAGCGCTTTATGAATCCTCGGACAAGTGTAAAGGACACTGAATACTTACTGAGGCTAAGAAATACCTCGGTGCGGTGAGCTCGGCATAAGTGTAGTAGTGTAGTGACGTACCCCAGGTCGAGCATCTCCTGCAGCTGAGGGAGAAGCGGGTCCCGCTTGCTGAACCACTCGGGAACTTTGGCTCTCATGACGTAGAAGTTGGTCAGCTTGTAACGTGTGCGCTCCTCGTTGAACTTGCAGCCTCGCAGGAACCGCAGCACGTTGTTGGCGTCTGCAAGCGAACCATCACCAATCTCAGTTCTCACGTATGGAAAAAAATTCAATGCAATATGACAAGATAGGTGAGCACATGGATGAAGGATTTTAAAAGTCTCATAAGCGTACAGTCCATTTCACTGATGAACAACGTGTTCCTAAAATGAATATCTGACATCCAAAGATACATTCATTTGGTACTTGTGATCATTTACACCAACTCAGAGAATACAGGAACCATACATAGACACTAGGTGGTGGCGCGATCTCTTTGATCTCAGCATCACAAATGTTTGACATCTAGAATGCCAGCCACTATTTACGTAGCGTAAGTGCCGATAGTTAACGGATAGTGTGAATTCTGTGCTGTGGTGACCCGTAAACATAATTTTTATTAAATCTCTTTCATTTCTGTCTCAAAACTCAATTCATGTACATTTCGCGCTTCGTCACATTACTTTACTACTGTAACACAAGTGTATATAAACTCTGTTCATAAACTAAGTTCAAATAAAGTCGGTTAATCTGTCTCTGAACATTTATATCCTCTGTAAGCTAAAGAACTTTGAGCCTTTACACTCTAAAAAAATCCTTACAGTATTTCCTGTACGCTAAAGGAATCCATTTCTTTGAAGCTGTTTGGTTTACCATAAAACAGTATTTCTTTAATTCAAAGATAAGGTTATAGGAACATACATTTACTGTTAATTTACGTTTTCTTTAAAATGTTTTGTTTTATAACGACACGACCTTCCTTTACAGCAAAGAAATAAATAGTCTTTGAACTGGTTTTGTTCGCAGTAATTATATATTAATTTGTAGCAAAGATAACGTTTTAGCGATATTGATTGCTTCCTCTCGTTCATTGCAGTTTTCAGTGTGTAACGGTTGACCCGTCGTTAACTTCATAAACCAATATATTCTGCAGTTACGAAACTGCAACTGAGCAAATGTACAGTCCTCTCGCAGACGTTTAATGCCATTTTGGAATGCAGTGTTTCCCCAAATCACTAACCTCAATTCCTCCCAAGTGGTGAATTTATATTCTGGCTCACGTTACTACTTTCAATAACGTGCTTATCAAAAGTGGGCAAAATATAACAAGGAAAAGTGGTCGATTGGTGAAGAGTGTTAGACTAGTTATGCGTGCGGTGCGGGTTCGAGTCTCGGAGTCATATTAATTTTGTTTTGTTTTTTAAAATATAATTTTGAAATATTTGTTACGTCTTTCTTATTTACTTATTACGGTTCTTTTTCAGAACACAAATTTTCTTTGCAGTGTAACGGGTATTACTAAAGAGACGGTCTGCTGAATTATTGTAACGAAAAGCAAGGTTATCACCGTCAAGGTTATCACAGTCATTGCCATATAGATCAAACAAATATTTTGTTTGTGGCAAGCCTACTTTGCAGTGGTTCATAATTAATCAAATTTTTCTTTGCGGCAACGAATTATTTGTTGCAGGAAAGAAAGCGATTTTGCAATGTATTTCTGTTTAAAATGACAGGAACTTTCTGTTAATGGCCAGTGAAAATTCACAGAAAAGCTGTATTTCACCTCACAGTTATAATAGGATTTAGTTCCACTGCTGGTAACCAAACACTTTTCTCCGTGTGAAGACATAATATAAACTGTTGTCGCAGTATTTTTTTTTTTTTTTTCAAATCAAGTATACTGAAGCGTATTTACATACACTTTAATATGTTGATTAGATTTCAAATTAGATGTGCCATACGGCAGTGGAAATTTTGCTTGCAGACGCATCCGCACTGCGTATTCTTAGCAATAGTTTTAATCACTAAAAATTACAACATTTTATTTATTATTTAGTTATTTCAGAAAATTAAAGTGCTAGCCAAATATGCCGCAAGGACCTAACTAGGCTGGCACTGAAAAAAGTACAAATAAAACACGTTATACATTAATATGTAACCAGAAATAAACAAAATAATAGAAAAAATTTCAATTACAGGATTATTTTTGGATAAATATCTAGACAAAGAAACATACCAGCTGTTAACTACATTGTCTTTATACCCGAGCTAGAATGGCTGCGTAGTTAGCTTGCCCTACAGCCACCGTCTCTTGGGGACGTTAAGGGGCCACGGTGGTGTAGTGGTCAGACTACTCGCCTCCCACCACGGCAAACCGGGGTCGATTCCCGGCGGGCTCGCTCCCGGATTTTCACATGTGGGAATCGTGCCGGACAATGCCATTGGTCGGCGGGTTTTCTCGGGGATCTCCCGTTTTTCTCGCCCTTGTATACCGGCCCCGCTATATACTCGCCTCATTTCACCCTCGTCGGCTCTCAAGACCACGATGTTTAGAGCCGCCCAAATCTCTCCACTCTACTCGGACAGATTCAAATAAAGAGAAATTAAGTAACTTACAAAGAATAAACGAACTGAATATAAGAGTGTTTCGGAGTTAATACAGTAACCGATATTAATGGATATAAATTTACATCAACAAATCACGCATACTTAATTTAACATGTTTAACAAAGGGATCAATATCTTTATAAGTGTAATTAGTATTGATTACAAATAGTTTTATGTTAAAATAAGTTTGTGCTGTGAAAGTCTCATGAAAGGAGCTTTCAGAGCTACATTATTTGTAATTTCGCTGCATTCGAAAACTGAAAAAAAAAAAACTCTTAAGATCAAATAGGTATATAAAGGTTTGAGTTTTGTAGCATAATAAAATATGCTAGAGGTTGCTGCTCTACATCACTTCCCTTGCCCAGTCTCGCTCGTGCGACCGAAGCAGTGTGTCAAGGGCAGAGCTATAACCCGAAGAATGCGCGGAGGTTTACAAAAGAGTGCTGCTGCCGCGATAAGTCTATCGGGGTTCATGCCACCTTCTGTTATTGAAGGGATTGAATTTCTGGGATTATCGTTGCAAGAATTGTCTGGTCATCGCCCTAGCGTCTCTCAGCGTGACTCGGGGTGCGGGGAATCTTTCGGATCGGGATAGCGAGACTATTTAAGCTACGATGAGCATCAGAGTCGGCAATCTATCTAGAGTTTGGAGGATTTTATACCCTAAAGCGCCAGGAGTGCGAAGACATCTTTAATGTGAATATTTTCTAACGTTTGTAGTCAGTCTCCGTGTGAGCGTTCCACTCTACAGAATAATATTCTATCTTGAATATTATTAAAGAATAGTACAGACATAATAATCAGTCATTGTGGGTGGAGTATCTAGTGATGTAGTCCCTAAGTAACAGGGCTTACAGATCTAGAGAGTTCCAATACATGATGGTGAAAATAAAGCTTCTTGTCGACAATAACACTTAAATAACGCACATGATAACGTTTAACGTTGTGGTTATATACATGATAATTTTTATGTATGCTACTAGATTTTCTAGTAAATGTAATGCACTGTATTTTCTCATAATTAACGTCCATCAAATTTTCAACACCTATTGTGTACCGCGTTAATATCTTGACACAATTTTCAGTGATTATGGATGTTAAATATACTTTTATATAACTTAACATCATCAACGTATAGCAAAACATTTGAATTCGATATAGAAAATTTTATGTAAATGAGAAATATATCAAAAATTGAAGGGCATAAGATGCCGCTTTGGGGAAGACAAGAACGTACTGGATAACAGCGTGGAAAAAAAAAAGAGTTCAAAATTATTACCTTGAATTTTCTTCCGTTAAGATAACTAGGAAACAAATTAACGTAGGTTGGAGCTCGACCATAAGGTGACAATTTTTGTATAATGAGTATGTGTTGACAAGTATCAAAATCTTTGGCAATACTAAAATGAGAACCAATTTTCTCTTCTGTTGTGTGACAAGGATGTATTTTACTAATAAAATTAAGTAAATTTGTTGTAGTAGATCTACGAGATACAGAGCAATTATGTAACAATTATAAAACCAAAGCACAAGAAAATTTTAAATAGCCGATCGAAATTGACTTAAATTTTTTAACTATCTATATTATCTTGAAAGCTATTAGCACTTCTTAATTTTTATGGGAAAACGATAAATATACCTACTACACTTAATAGTTTTATAATAGGAGGAATTATTAAAGGCCGCGGTGGTGCAGTGATGAAACAGTTTGCTTTTCACCACTGCGAACTGGGTTCTATTCTGCCAGGGTCAAGCCTGATCTTGGTATGTACGAAACGTGGCTGAAGTCGTTGGCCGGCGGGTTTTCTCTGCGTACTCCAATTTCCCCAGCATTGCATTCCGCCGAAGCTTCATCTCCGTCTCACTTGACCTCAATCGGCGCTGCAGACTTCAGCTGTTAATTGCCAAACAAATATCTCTGTTATGTCTCTCTTACTCCCTCCTCTCTGTGTTATATACATCACCACCTGTCCATCCTAAAAAGAACCGGAGCTTTTACCTTCAGTCTATCTATAACAAGGCAAATTGTCACCAAAAATTTGAAGGTTTCCATTGTGCGTAGTGTCAAAAGAAACACATGTTAGCATATCACTTTACTACTATAAAAAAAGTAAACTTATCAAACTTCAGGCGATAATGCTTCTCTTCGAAATTATTTTAACATTAAAATTAAAGGCACTGCACTTATCTAACGAAAAACAACGCTCAAATATCTGCCAAGTTGTTACTAACAAAAGGTCTTGTTTCAGTGAGAAAGGACAATGAAACAGCCACGGTGTAAGAGCATGGTTATCTTAGAACAACTGTGTCATGCTCACAAGGTTTTGAGTGTATGTGAACTCAGCAATAAATTTATTTCGACACAAAAGTGAATTACAGAAGCGAACTCAAGCATTTGAAAACTTTGATAACAATGATTTCATGTTCCTGGGTAAGTTGACATTCTATTGTATCTTGACGTTGTTAAAAGATAAATAGAGCTAAAAATATTCTGTGGCTGGGTTTTCACCGTTAAAACCAAGTGAGAAACGATTGTTAATTAACGCACCAGTCTAATTTATAATAAGGACAGTTATTTTGGCTGTGAAACTCCAGTGGAGTAAAGAGAGCGACGAAGTACAAGCGGTTTACATGTGAAGAGCACTTAGTCGCAAATCGTGCATCACCGTAAGAGGGGTCACTAAAAAGACAGGGTGGGTAACTTGAGGCAAAAAATATTTTCACTACTATTTCAATTTTCTTCCATTTCACAAAGGCTGTTTCAAATACTCGGTGATTAAAATGGCACCGCCAACTCTCTGAATCATCTTATTGATGGTGGGGTGTATTTTATAACTATTAAAAAAATCGCTTTGTCACAGTCGCCTTAACCAGCCACAAGGTTGCCCCCGCCTATATACATGCTTCGACTAAACTTTAAGCAAGAGCTACACAAAATGACAACACATATTTTAGAAATCCGAGCACCAAGAGTACAAGTTGAACAAGTTAACAATAAACAGAGAAACTAATGCTACATGTAATATGTACTACGTGTTCAACATATTCATGGTTACATATGTACAGTTCATATAAGTCTGCCTACAAAATTACGATATAGATTGTGTGATAATTTTATCATATTCCAATAGACTAATAATTTTAATTTTTATGGTGGTCGATGATTCCATAAACGACAAACTTCCGAAATAGAATTGTAATTGTTTTCTACTGTATTCATTGTAGACATCTCTAAAATACGTAATACGGCCAATAAAATAGTGGGCACAGTTTGAAATTCCCACATGGATTTCCCGAAAACGGCTCACCTGAGAGTGTTCTGACAAGGCAACCTTATCTGTTAATTTAAACATGTTAATTTATAATTTTTCTCAACAAATGGTTTACAGGTTGTTATTAAGTTTCGTGCAAACATATTGTTACAAGACGCCTAAGGGGCCTATCTGTTCGTGAAGGATGGAGGTCATAATAAAAATAAAAGAACTAATTTTTTTTCAGTTTATTCACACAGCTATTATTTACGGCATTAATCTATCTCCACTATTACTCTTTTTTATTTCTGAATGAGCGCAATATTTAATGCCTATTTTAACTTTAATTAACGATCTTCTTAATGTCTCTGTTTGGTTTTAGTCAATTTACTTGTACGCGTCATTAACACACTTTCAGTCTATTTGTTGCCATCATCTGTAATGTCTTACAGTCACGCATCCTTTCCAATAGTCCAGCCTACCAGTCACAATATCCGCTGCGCCGATACTCGTAGTCGCAGATTTTTCTCCAGCTGGTCACTTCTTTCGCCGCTCGTTTCGCTCATCCGTCGTATATCGCCAAAACTTCATCCACTCATCAACTCATCAACTTTTCGACCATTAGGTCCGTCGCACTATTTATACTCTGTTAGCTTTGACCTGGAAAGTTCGACGCACCCCGAGTCATGCTGGCTGAAACGGGTAGTAAACCACTAGAAAATTCTTCAGATAAACGCAGAAACTCAATACAACCTAGGTCAGCAGTGCGTGCCGCAAAAAAGATTATTGTTTCGGCTTGCTTTTTGAAACAGACACGCGGTTCTAGGTTTATTGCGCGCCTGTCATTCAAAACACCCCCTGTGATTCACCACCGCTATCATATAACTGCTCTGTCCTTCACTTCCACTCGCTTGCGTGGGAGAAAGCAGCGAGCGCGTAACAATATGATGGAAACCCCAATTTACGTAATGAAGGGGGTTATTTTACCTACCGCGTTTTTAGATCTCCGTTTTACAAATCACTGTTTATATACCTGTTACTCAATCGTAAGTACTTTCTGAAATTTTAACTAAAAGCATTTCAAAACTCGACTTTTGGGGGGCGAATAGTTACCTGAGTAATTAATTAAGAGAAAATTGGTACCTACGTAAGTTTATGTCTAATATGTTCATAAGAAATAACCTTCCGGAGTAAGTCGGTGTTGTTCACATACATCTGTATAAGCATGTCATACTCAGCTTGCTTGGATGACGGTAATTCTACACCATTTTTCGCCATACGGTTGTACACAGAAATGCTTAAAGCGACAGGCATATCTTATTACAATGGGCTCCGAACCGCAAGATTATCAACTCGGTTCTTTGAGAGAAATTCCTTGCATGGGTTCGGCTACCTCAGATCATAAGTGCTATGCCTTAGCGACCACTAGAGATCTGGAATTTTCATGGATTCGTTTGGACCAATGCAAGATTCAAAACTCGTGTGTTTTTGTGTTACTTTCGGCAGAAGGGTTTTGCTCATTCCACTCTACCTAAAGGACTGACACGAAGGCTCAAAACAAACTTCGCCCAAAACAAAACAAATAAAAAAGATTTCTTACTGTGGCAGAAACTAACAAATAACGTATGTAATTCCAGCTTATAAAGGACTGTGGAATCTGGCCTGGGGTTTATCCAGGTTATATTTCTTAAAATGGNGTAATGAATATACTTACTAGTTCTTTAGCTAGAATTCTTAGTTTGCAAAATAGAAAAGAATGGGAAGGATTATTAATAAACAGTAGTCAAGTTGACACACACATACATGCGTGGGTAATTTTAGGCGATTACAAGGGTAGTGAGAAAATAAATCATTTTGTTGACTGTCATTTGGGGCGAGGGTGGGGTTTGCAGACTACGTACTGATCTAAAAAGCCACGGAATTTTGTAGACTGCTAAATGCATTTGCAAAATGCACAGACTTCTAGTAATATCGCCACAAAGAAGGAGCCGTAAGTGGTATCAACATGGGAGCTTGCGATTTCAAATTAATACGCAAATTTACGCTACTTCCGTGGCCGGGATTGTTAAGCGGCGCTACCCCTGGAGCATTGTGTTTCTGGCTCGAGGCCAAAAGAGCCACGGGTGTACTCTCTGTTTCATGTAAATTGGCAAGATTTTGACAGTTTGACGAAAGTGGCGCCAATGTTTACTTTTCATTTATGCATCCTTTCGCCATCAGCTGGTGCGCCAAGTGGCGGCTGTCTAACACGCTCTCAACTTGTCAAGTATACACAAAAGTCATCTTGGATGATGTCATGTAGCAAATTTCCTGCTCTGTCATTCCTCGCCGATGTCGGCCATGTTGGAGTTCCCCTCCCGCTCTGTTATTCCTGGTGAACGGCGGACATCTTGGATGTCCTTACTTCACGCTCTTGCATTCCATGATGGGAGTTTTCTCAGAGTCATCCCACTATCATTTACCTGCTCATGCTGTCTCATTCCTTCCTGCCAGATTTCCCCAATTCATGCTCTTGTATTCCGTGGGGAGGGTTTTCTCCGTGATATTCCTCCCAGGTCCCCAGGGTTTCCTCCGTGCTATCCCACTTGTCATTGTAATGCCAAACAAATTTTAAGGTATTTATAGAATTATGTCTGTCTAAAAAAAATCGTAGGTTATAAAAAAAAAACCTTGCAAAAAATTAATCATTTGTTAACTCTCTTGTAATTTATTAGAGACAGCGAATTTTGGTTAACATTTGCGAGACTGTAATTGTACTTATTATCACACTTTGTACGCTACAGCTAATATGTTAATACTGGAAATAAAAAGTAATTAGGGGAACTTGTTTGACAACGCACTTTCAGTTTCATTCGCCAACAAACAATTCACCAACGACTTTTGCAAAGCAGTAATTCGGCTATTACTGATACTAAACAGCTCGAGTTGGAAATATGTGGCGTGGAATAACGTAAAAATTGCTTAAAAACTATCTACGCGCGTCTCCTTTTCTTCTTTTTATTAAAACTACACTACTAAACTAGAAAAGAACACAAGAAAATTGTTATTTTATACAAGAAAGCTATTTTTTCTGGCTAGTAGTGTTCGGTAGATCGCTGACAGATGGCGTGGCATGGAGTGTTGTGAGCCGAGCATGTTCATCTACAGGTGGCAGCATGTTCACCTGCCTCTTGATCACGTCTGTTTAAAAGTTCACTTTTCTCCTAGTACTGGCCCGAAACGACACGTGTTAGAAACACATTTCATCAAATTATTTGAAAAATAATTCAACAATACACTGCGATGTTTTTGTAGGTCTTTAGAATTAATATCAAGCATGTATGGATGGACACTGGAGAAACGACATACTCCCAGATTTTGAACGAACTCCCATTGAAGTTGCGTTCCATTTTAATACAAACCATTTTAATTTCCATTTCATTTGGAACACTTCTACGTTACTATTTTAGCACGAAGTTTAGTTTGTAACGCTAACAGTAGTTACAAATGGTTCCTTCTGGCCCGCCTGGAATCCTAGCGAGGAGGAGGGGAAGTTGAATTTCCACTCCCTGCTCTGTCATTCGTAGCCAAACTCGGTCATATTGTATGTCCCTCCTACACTACCTTGCAATCTGTGTTGGGAGGTTTTCTCAGAGTCCTCCCGATCTCCTATATTTGCTCATAATCTCACATTCCTTCCTACCGGATGTCCCCTCTGTGGCGAGAGTTTTCTTCGTGATATTCCTCTCAGCTCCCCCAGGTTTTGTCCGTGTTATCCCTCCCATATTTGGAGAGTTGAGAGGAATATCACGAAGAAAACTCTTGCCACAGAGGGGACATCCGGTAGGAAGGAATGTGAGATTATGATTGCTTTGAATAATTTTGTTGATTTTTATCTTCTTTTCATTGTGTCTGATATAATGAGTTAATTCTTTTTTGGTGGTCTCACTACTTCTGTTTTGTTAATTTGTTCTGGCCTGATTATTATTTTAATGGGTTCGTTTTTCTTCTTTATATTCCAGACGAAGAACAGGCGAAGAAAATAGAAGAAGAAATTACCAAGTCCAAATTGCTTTTGTACCTTCCTGTTGTCTCTCTGTCTATGCTTTCTTGTAACTTTCTCTTTCCATCATTATTCCCTCCATCTGCACTCTTAGCCGGATTATCTCGTGATTTTGCTGCAAAATGATATCCTGAAGTTCGGTTACTTTGTTGATAATGTCTGCCTGTGCTCCTTTTTTACTGGGTTTTCTCTGTGTTATAAGTGGTGGATTTTGTTTGAGATAGTAGTCAAATGTCAAATTTAAGGTAGCATGAAGTCATCCAAGATAAGGTCAAGGTCGCATAGTGTCAACGTCAAGGTCAAGGTCAACGTCATGTTTGTGTGTTGTCATGATTTCGGCTGTTGTGGGTCAAATGGATTTTCTCAGTGTGTTCCCANTCCAAGGTCAACGTCATGTTTGTGTGTTGTCATGATTTCGGCTGTTGTGGGTCAAATGGATTTTCTCAGTGTGTTCCCACGATTGTTTTATATACAAAATATAGGTTTGTTCCCCTCCATACTTAGCATAGATGTCCGAAATAAAGTCCAAAGGGCAAGGTCAATGTAGTAAAATATCACGGTTCCTGCTATTGCGAGCAGGGGCAAATGGGATTTCTCAGTGTTTGCATATTTTTTCTTAATCCTTAAAAATAGCGACAGTGTGCACTCTCACACTTGTTGATCTCCTCCTGACAGCAGGAGCCAGTGTAGCTGTTCTGGCAGTGGCAGCCGCTGCTGTTGTTGATGTTCTCACATGTACTGTTGTTTCACAGCTCCTCCTTGCTCGTTGCGAGTGGGGGAAAATTGGTTTTCTCAGAGTGCTTGCATGTATTTTTCATCCTTAAAAATATGTGCATGTATACAGTATTTAAAACGGAATAACTTTTTAACCTTGTCTTGTATAAAATAATTCCTGTTGTAAAGCAAAGTGCATGAGTGACCCGGCTGGTCTGCCACCCTGGAGCCTGACCCGACTCTCAACTAGAGTACGTACAATCCCTTCTGCTCGATGAGACCTGTACAGGGCCTGCATCATTGGTCGACCACCTGGCTACCTTTCAGATTCTCGAGAGGTTAGTTGATCACACAATGTCGGGCAGGGTGGGTGCATTCCACCGCTAGTGATGAGGGTTATGAGTTCTGGCTGCAATCTGAATTTCATGGTTTCTGTTCAATCGATTCGTAGGGAAATCGTTTGCTTTTCTTTTGTATTGACCTGGACCATCTGGTCTTGTCTAGCATCATCTAAAGCAGCTTACAGCACCCGATGTTTGTGCAGTATGCGCTTGTTAGTAAGTACTTATAACCAGTTTCCTTTACATTTAATTTTTGTACATATGTTTGCATCGGTATTTAACAGTGTCCACCTTGTCGCTCCCCCTGATTCTCGACTCTATCATTGTATTTTATTTTAGTCTAATGTGACATATATTGCCCGATGCTCGCACATTATGAGTTGGCTGGTAGTGGAATTCGTGTGCCTCTGTACTGTAGCACAGCTAGGTCGGAGGGTGTACGTGGGGAAAGTCGTTTCCTATTTCCAAGGATNTTCGTGTGCCTCTGTACTGTAGCACAGCTAGGTCGGAGGGTGTACGTGGGGAAAGTCGTTTCCTATTTCCAAGGATACCACGTCAGTTTTCTGATGCATGGTCTTCGTTAGCAACGAGTGATGCGATGTACAGAGCTCATCGCTTGTGCAATATGTGTTGGTTGGTAGCTGTATATAACTATTTTCCTTTTTTATGTCTGCTGGCATTAGTGCTTGGCGATGGTAATTTTTGTTGTAACGTAATGTACAGTGTTAGTTGCTCGCGCAATATGCATTGGTTGGCAGGTGTTTATAACTATTTTCCTTTGAATTATTTTTAATATCTAATCATCAATATGTAGCTGTGTTGTCGTCTCTTGTATGATCACTGGTTTAAATGCATTATGTTTAGTGGTAAGCAAAGGAACACAACCTTTACAAGTCGTGTAATGCATCTTCAAATTATTACTGCTGGTAAATAGTGTACTGCACTTATATAGTAGAATTCTATTGAGTTTTGGTCCTTGTGAACATAAACTGTTTTTCCCATTGATGGGCATTCCATCTTTTTACTAAAGTTCTCGTCGCAATAGCATACGATTATATAGCTATTACGGACTGTGGAACTTACAGTTATTGTTATTTTTATTGTAGATGATCGTTACAAAATCGTGCTCGCAGCATACTTGCCTCAACGTTGAGCCTTTTGTTATTTATTATTACATGAATTAAATTTTTCATGTATGGGACAGTTTTATATGTTGAATAAGGTTGCCCCTAATCCACATGTTAGCCTGATTATGTTTATTGCGACCTTCAGCACTCATAATCAAACCATACCGCTGCAGTCCCCCTGTGCTATAGGAACCGTAACATAAACGATGTTGGCATCCCCTCACAGGTGAAAGGTGAAACGAATATGGCTGAAGACCACTACGACCCTAGCAGACGATGGTCGTGCGCTCAAGCAGTCAACTGTAGAAACGAAGATGGCGAGAGCAAACTTTGGCATCATGCAGCAGTCAATCAGACACAAGGCCCCTTTACAGAGCCCCGCGCAGTCAATAAGGAAATATATATGCCTTCACCGAAAGGAACCACCAGGCAATTTCGTGTCTGTGTATTTATCTATCGGCACATGAAAACTTCGCTTTTTAAATGAATTGTAGGATTGACTCTGCAGTCCTACAATTGCATTTTTGAGCTTCAGATTTCTGTTCAATGACTGCAGTCCCAGTGTGTAGCCAGTTTTGCCTCTTGGGTGGATAGAAGCGACATCCTCTATCAAGACCAGTTTATTCGAAGTGATATTTTAGAGAATTATTCTAATGTATACAGCTTGATGTATTCAAACGAAATAAATAGTTACCTTGTACTGTATGACTCAATTCCTCTTGTAAAGGGACATGCATGTTTAATACACTGAAGAGCCAAAAAACTTGGTACACCTGCCAAATATAGTGTAGGGCCCCCGCGAACACGCAGAAGTGCCGCAACACGACGTGGCATGGACTCGACTTATGTTTGAAGGTATGCGGGAGGCAATTCACACCATGAATCCTGCAGGGTAGTCCACAAATTCAATCTGCGCCAATTTGAGAAAGGGTTGCACGNGAGGCAATTCACACCATGAATCCTGCAGGGTAGTCCACAAATTCAATCTGCGCCAATTTGAGAAAGGGTTGCACGATTGTCTCGTTTAATGATTCTCGTCAGTCGTCGTTTGTCCCTTTCTTTCACGATCATTTTCCGTCTGCAGCGATGTCGAAGATGTGATGTTTTACCGGATTCCTGATATTCACGGTACACTNTTCTTTCACGATCATTTTCCGTCTGCAGCGATGTCGAAGATGTGATGTTTTACCGGATTCCTGATATTCACGGTACACTCGTGAAATGGTCGTGCACGAACATCCAAATTTTATCGCTACCTCGGAGATGCTAAGTCCCATCTCTCGTGCGCCGACTGTAACAACACATTCAAACTCACTTAAATATTGATAGCTTACCATTGTAGCAGCAGTAACCGATATAGCTGCCGACTGCATCGCGTTACTCTGATTGGTTCCATACCTCTGTTATTTGCATACACATGCCTATACCAGTTTTTTTGGCTCTTCAATGTGTATATATATATATAATTTAAAATGGGATAAATTGTTAACTTGTTTTGTTATATTTATTTCTTCTCTTAAAGGATAAAGGGATGTATATGGATTGTAACTCGAATGGTCTGCCATCCTGGAGCCTGAGGCATCTCTCTCGGCTATTGTTATGTATAATCCTTCGATTTTCCGAGGCCTGCATGGTGTTCGCGTCGCCAGTCGACCACATGGGCTGCCTTACAGATTCTCACAATATTAGTTTACCACACAACATCCATCCAGTCGGACGCGTTCTGCTGCTAGTGTTGTGAGTGTTAGCTGTACTCTGAATTAGATGGTTTCGTTTCACTCGGTTCGTACAGAAGACTTTTGCTAGTCTGTTGTACTGACGAGGATGGTCTGGTTTTATCTAGCATCATCTAAAGAAGCGTAAAGCACTCGATGCTTCTGTAATATGTGATTGCAATGGATGGTAGTGTTTCAAACTTTTTCCTTTACATTTAATTTTTATATCAGTTTACATCAGTGTGTATCAGTATTGTTCTTATCGCACCTGTGCTTATCGGCTCCACATAATATCTTTTAGACTAACATGACTTGCAGTGCTCGATGCTCGCAAAATATATAGGTTGTTTAATGCTTGTAACTGTTTATTTTTATAGTTATTTTTTATATCTGTTTTCTTTAACACGTAGCAATAACGTCTCTCTTCTGCGACTAATGGTTTAAATGTATGTTGTTTTGTGGCAAGCCGAGGAACACAGTCCAAGTTGCGCAATGTTCATCGCAATTGATAAATCGTAGTAATTTTTGCGGCTGGCCCTTGTGATCATTCGTTCTTACCATGTCGGCGTGGATTCTAGTTTTTACTAATTTTCTTGACATGATAGCAGCACTGATATATCTAATATTGACTGTGGCTTCATCTAGTATTTTTTATATATTGTGACTTGTTATGACATTATGCTCGTGATGTTCTTGCATATATGCCAGTCCTTTATTGTTTGTTACACAACTGATTTCTTAATAAACAGTAAAGTTTCATATATTTCACACTTGGTTTCACCTACCCTTGTGCTAGGTTGATGGTGTTTATTTATATTATTGCTTACATTTTTTAGTGTAACCTGCGACTATGCATGTCTTGTTAATTGTACAAATGTATACCACTCTATTAAACTATATATTAATGGTTGTTAATTTTTATCCGATAGAACGATTACTCGGGCTGCCGACTCTTGTGTTGGATTGATAGTGCTAGTCGTACACATCATAGTTGATTTAGTAGTGCTGACCCCTCACTGCTGACCCCTCAGTGCCGAACCCTCAGAGCTGCCTTCATGCAGTACCGATGCCGAGCAGTTCTGTTTAACGACAGGTCAGATTTCTATGGTTGCAATAATTTATATCAACATCCAACTGGTCGAATACGAAGCTATGTTGTAATCCTCTCTGTAGTGGAGGAAAGGGAAATCAGTATGTACATGTTTGCTAGACAAGTGCATGATGACCGATGTGTACATGTGTGTTACTTGAGACCATACACTCCTACATGCAGTTGTAACTTTCCACGCATCTGTATGTACACCTTTATTTTCTTAACAAGCATGGACGGTTGTTACATGTTCCCGAACTTCAAAGGTTTGGAAATGCTGACCAACTATGCTTGTAACAGGGCTTAAGGCCTACTTGCACTTATCTCCTTGATTGCAGTGCGAAGTGATGACTGTGATATGAATTTGGTGGTCGTAGCTTGGGAGGGTGAGAAACGTCGGGAAACTATGCTTATAAGAGGTTTTAAGGTTTACTTGCCACTGCCACCCTGTTTGTCATCGGATATGAGGCATATGATATGAATTTGGTGATTATAGCTTCTGTGGGTAGGAAATGGTACCCAACTATGCTTATATGAAGGCCAAATGTGTGCTTGATGCTATGGTCCTTTTCATTGTAGGAAGTGATGTCTATGTTATGAATTTTGTGAATGTAGGCCCACTGGGCGGGAAATAGTTTTCAGGGGTTAGGACATACTTGACACCACTATCCTGTTCGTTGTCGGCGGCAATGTATATGCTATGAATTTTACGACTATAGCTTCAGTGGATAGGAAATGTCGGTCGACTATGTTTATAAGACACCTTTAAGTTTACTTGACCATACCATCCCGTTCATCATCAGAGGAGATTTTTATGATATTAATTTGATGCCTATATCTTCGGTGGGTGAGAATCGGTGGGAAACTATGCTTATAAGTGGGCTTAGGAAATGCTTGACCCTGCTGCCCTGACATAATCGGGGACAATGACTATGTAATAAATCTGGCAGATGTATCTTAAATGGCTCGGAAATTACATCTAACTATGCTTATAAGTGTGCATAGAGCATACTTGCCCTGCTGTCCTTTTCGTCATCGGGATGAGATACCTATCTTATGAAATTGGTGGTTGAATCCCAAATGGTTCAGAAATTACTGCCAACTATTCTTAAAAGTAGGCTTAAGGCATACTTGACCCTGCTGTCCTTTTCATTGTCGGGGGTGATGCCTAAGTTATGAATTTGGTGACTGTGTCTTCAACAGTTCGGAAATTAGTCAACTATGTTTATAAGTGGGCTTAAGGCATACTTCATCCTGCTGTCCTTTTCGTTGTCGAAGGTGATGTTTATATTTTGAATTTGGTGGCTATATCGTAAATAGTTCGGAAATTACAGCCCACTATGACTATACGAAGGCTTAGAGAATACTTGACACCATGGTCCTTTTCGTTATCGGGTGTGATGCTCATGATATGAATTTGATGACTTAATCTGAAATGTTTCGGTAATTACAGCCAACTGTGATTATAAGTGGACATAGGATATACTCGACACTGCAGTCCTGTTATTGGCCGGGGGTGATACCTATGTTATGAATTTGGTGGTTGTATCTTAAATGGTTCGGAAATTACAGCCAGCTATGCTTATAAGTAGGCTTAGGGCATATTTGACCACGCCACCCTTTTCTCTTTCGGGGGTGATGCCTATGTTACACTTTTGGTGACTTTATATAAAAAAATTGGAAATTACAGCCAACTATGTTTATAGGTGGGCTTAGGATGTACTTGGCATGTGCACAGTGCGACTCTAGGCTAGTGTGCGTTATCAACCTTCGCTCTGTGTCGTGCAGGTGGAATGACAGACCACGAAACTCATCCCTGCCAGGATGCCTGGTGAAAGGATTACAGAAAATATATGAGACAACCAAGGTGGAATGAGAGAGAATGATGAGAGAAGTCGCATGACATGGGCAATTAACTCGAACATTATTCAGGCAAAATGGATGGTGTTGGCATGGATGGATGGCATGGAGAAAATCATCCACATGGAATGCAAGAACATGAAGTGGGGTCATCCAATAGGAAGGAATGAGAGAGCATTAGAAACTAGAGTTCGAGAGGATTCTGAGAAAACCCCCACATTGAATTCAAGAGCGTGAAGCCTGGCATCATGGTTAGGTCCTGGCAGGGATAGTCTGGCATTCTGGTGGGGACCTGGGTGTGATAGCACGAAGGAAACCATCCATACCTGGAAGGATAGCATGGAGAAAACCCCAGGGACCTGGGAGGGATAGCACAGAGAAAACCCTCCTCACAGAATGCAATAGTGTGAAGTCGGGACATCTGGTAGGAAGGGATGAGTGAGCATGACGAAATAAAGGAGATCGGGATGACTCTGGGAAAAAACCCACACACAGAATGCAAGAGCGTAAAGTAGGGACATCTAAGATGGCCGACATTGGATACGAATAACAGAGTGGGAGGGGGAATCCAACAGGGCTGACGTCGGCAAGTAATTACAGAGCAGCAGGTTGCTGCATGGCGTTATCTAATATTGCCGCTGGCTCTTCCCCTCGACCCTCCAGGACGCCAGTTGGGCCAGAAGGAACCATTTATAACAACTACTAACAAAAGCTGTTTTGTGACCACATAAAATAAAGTGCATTAATTAATCTGGGAACTCTTTCTTATCCGCGTATTTCCTTCTTGTCTGATGTGCGTCGGCAGTAGTGTCAGAATAGCCAACGTAATATTAATTTTCATCTTTTTTCATGCATCAGCTGATAGAGGATTTTGTAAATGACACGTTGTTTGTTTCGTATACGTAAATTGCCACTCACGGACTGTCATGATCTTGCAAAGTATTACGAGACAGAGAGTATGTGTCGCCTAGAGGTGCATGTTAGTACAATTCGCAAGCCGCACTCCGATCAGCTTAAAATAAAGGGCAATGGAAAGTCCAAACAAATAAAATATTTATTACAATCACCTGTTCGTGAGTTAAGTTTTGGCTGAGTCTTGAGCCATTCCTGGATTTTGTGTATGTCGTTACTCCTCCTGCTTTCGCATTCTCGAAGGACCTGGGTAGCGTACAGTCTCGCTGCGTCAGAAAGCCTGCATACATACTGGTCCTGCATAACATCTGAAAAAAAATATATATATTAACACAAATATGAACACAAATTTTGCAAAAAATAAGCTGTACAAACATTGTATGAATTCCGAATATATTTTGGTTAACAGCCTAAACTTAAAACATTAATTTTTTTTCTCTACAGTTCTCTGATTGGTTTGGTATTATTAACTTGGTACGCCTTAGATGACTCTGTCTTTGACACCTCTCGTGGGCCTGAATTCTGTATTTTAAAAGCAAAGAAGGAAATTACCTATAGCACAAGTGGCAACCAATAGAGAACTGGTAAGGCAAATAGAAGACTAAGAAATCTAAGGCAATGGTAAAATGTAACCTGACATTATATATATGGTTATTGCCAATAAACAAAATGGCTGTGCAAAAAAAAGTTACAGCTATTGCTTTCGGAATTCTGTGCGACATAGAAAACTTACAAATGCATATTATCTTTCTGAGTTCAGTTTATAACTTGTATTAGTTAACGTTAACAGAAGTAATAACAGGCACATAAATATTTTGGGACACTGACACAGACGAATTTTATTTTAAATTACGCCCTATATTGGTTTTCCCTGACTTTTCGAAATAACTCCAGGCGAATTCTGGCATAGTTCCTCTATAGGCTGTAAACGCTTTCTTCTGCGATCCTGACAATCGGAGCATAAATTCCACCCCTATGAGAAATGTTCAGATTTAAATCCTTATATTCTGCGAGCACAGTTATACATCTCCACTCAAACGTTAGCTGCGCCAAAGCCTGAAGTATCTTTTTATGTAAAAATCAGTAAATTCATTTTCTTGTTAAACAAATCAATGACAGCTGTAATTACATTTAAATAAATTCAAGGAAGCTTTATAATAACAGCAAATTATGCATGTGACGATGAACATAATACGATCGCATCAACATGATAATTATTATTATATATACTCAATATAGAGTGTAAATAAATTAGCTTTGTGTGCTCAAATGACAAGTGAATCATCCGTTAAAATGGTGTTCATACTTTGTCATATGTCTACTTAGAGTAGCTATTCCTGTGACGTAAACTTTATAAAGTGAACATCGATATGAACAGCTCTCTCCCCTCGTACTGAAAATTAATCGCACGTACGACAGTTAGGCACGAACTGCAAAGAATATGGAGGCAAGACCAGCACTTAAACGTCAGATCCTCTTCGTCTAAACAACACACAGACCTAAGAAGAGTGAGTGTGTATAAGAAAAACACATCTCGTGCAAGTATTTGACAGTTTCAAAGTTCTTATGTATGAGATACATCAAACTAAATTTATATTTATTTATTAGCGTGTTTTATTTCTAATATGACGCCCTTTTGTTGCTCCAGTAATGTCCATGTCATGATATAGGCACTTTTTTTTAACATTCTTACATAATTAGGAAAAATTGCCAGATGATTTTATAAGAGGACGGAAAAATTAAAAACAACAATTCTTCCATATCATAATTAATATTATAAATGCGAAAGTGTGTTTGTTTGTTTGTTTGTCCTTCTTTCACGTCGCAACGGAGCAACAGGTCAGCGTGATTTTTTGTACAGAGATAGTTGGAGGGCCGGGAAGTGACGTAGGCTACTTTTTATTCCGAAAAAATATCTCATTCTATCAGGAAAATGTTTTTTAGTAAAAATAGCGCTCGGAGTACAATGCTGCGTCAATGTAAGTTGTTTGTGTGGAACGACGTCGCAACGGATCGACGTGATTTTTTTGCACAGAGATAGTTGGAGGGCCGGGAAATGATAAATACTACTTTTTATCCCGAGAAAATATCTCATTCCTCAGGAAATTCTTATTGGAAAATGAAAAAGTACACAAATGGAATAACAATGCAACGTCGCAACCGAGCAACAGATCGACGTAATTTCTTGCACAGATATATATGGAGGTCTGAAAGGTGATATTGGCTACTTTTTATCGTGAGAAAATATCTCAAAAAATGTACAAACGATAGTAATGAATCAAGTTGGAAAAACGTTTGCCGCCAGCGCACTCTCTTGTAATACGCTGTCTAAACCGTTAAAGATGAAACAATATCATGTAATAAAGAATTGTATAGAATAAACAGACCTAAAAAAAACTCCGCGGTAGCATATATCTATCTATAACAGCGAAATACCATTTAATTCACCGAGACGTTAAGTTCCATAATATTAATAGAGTATAGGAGATTAACACTAAATAAAATTCAACTTTATTAAAATAAAAAGATAACTAAACCATATTTCTGTAGTCCACGCGAGTAGAGCCGTGTGCACAGCTAGTTTACTATAAATATATACTGACTCATTAGTTTATGAAATTGAAATGCAGCATTATTATGCAGACCTGGCCGCATACCCTAAGTTCATGCACGAGATGGACGCCAGCTAATACCCCTCCATTCATCCCTGCTACTCCCCCACCAACAGGAAAGTGTGGGGGAAATTTAAAGATGAGTGTGGCGAGAAACTAATAAGTTCGTGGGACTGCATGCCAAAATGTATAGTTATGTGAGTGGCAGCAAAGTGATAAAGAAGGCAAAGGGAGTCCAAAAGACAAGTCTAAAAAATAAAATAACATTTGAAGATTACAAGACGGTGTTGAAGCAGCAGCAAGTCGTGCAATGTACAATATAAGATCACACCACCATGAAGTTTACACCCAGTGGATGAATAAAGTCGCACTCACATGGCAGGACGACAAAAGACGAATATTGAACAGCGGAATACTAACTGTGCCACATGGATATGAAAATTAAAAAAGTGTCATACAGTATTTCTATCCAATATAAGCATATGGTGTTTTATGTATGTAAAATTTTGATTGATATTGCTACTACTGACAGCATGCTAGAGCACATGCAAGAGCAATTTTTACATCTTGTCAAGTGTGTCACATTTAGTCTGATCATGATGATGGTTGAGATAAATAGTAATTGCAACTTTATAATATAATTTATGAATAATATAGTGCTAATTGAATCAATGAGCTTGCGGTTGGGAGGGGGGTGGTCATATTCAAAATAACGTGTATTCCATTGGGTGTTGGGTGAATGAGGCCGAGATGCAAGGACAGTTCCTCACCTCGGAGATGTCAAATCAGAAGCGATTTCACTCCCCCCACACCCACCAGCTATAAAAGTTTATTTTGCTTTTTCCCGAGGGAGATGGATGAAAGTGTTACATCTAAAGCGATTTCACTCCTCACCGTCTACCCTCAGCTAAAAATAATTATTCACATTTGGTGAAAATTATTAATAATTTTTTTACAGCATGCACACACGTGTTGGTTTTGATGTACTGCTACAGATACCATCATGAGAGAGATCGTGCCACCACCGGAAATTTTGACTTTATAGAGTGTTGCAACTAGTATTTCACTTCGACAATTTAGCTTGTGCACTCCTGCACGAGGATTTGGGGCTGTGACTTCTGTTTGGGCCTCTGTTGGAACCCCCTTCCTGGGGGTTCCGGCCCTTATCCTTTACCGCGGTTGTGGGGGTGAACTATTTTTTAGTTGCGACATCTTGGACCATTGTAACCACTAGAGGCGGTATTATTCTTACCCACCCTATCTATTTATATATTTTCTTTGCTTCCTCTTTATCTACAATTCTTTCGTCACTTAATTCGGCTGTTTTCTTTATTCTTGTTGTTTCTTCTAACCATTGTGTTTTTTTTAAATCCTAGGTTGTATAATTTTCGACATTGTAACCCGCCTGTACAGCTCATTCTTGCAGCACCACGGAGATTTAAAATATATGTTTTATATCTCTGTAGCAATGCAAGAGTGTACTGTATTGCTCCGTCTCTAGCCGGAGACCCTGGCACATGGTTGCTTTAGCAGCCACGCGGGTGGTAAAGTGGGAGGGCGATGGCGAAAATGATACCAGTTCCAGACCGAAGGATGGATGACCGGCACAAGAAAAAGAAATATTTATAATGAAAAAAATTATATGTAAATAAAAACTGAACAATAAAAAATGTAATAAAATATGTGTTTAATTTTTTTTAAATTGGTTTACTAGGGACGCTGGTGTCTATTTCACATTATTTTAAGGGCGTTGGTCATGTTGGATGCCTTCATCCTATACTCTAATTTTTATGCTACTCTTTCCCATCCAAGATCGATTCACGAGACACCTTAAAAAAAATTGCTAGAATAAATTCGAATTTAATAAATCGTGTATTTAACACAACCTGAAGACTTTATCACAAGTTGTATTTGAAGAATATAAATTAGAGGTTAGTGAGATAGGATGTCGACAGCTTGAATACCGATTCGAGGTTGAAACATTTTAGCGATGATCCTATATGACTTTTTTACTGTGTAGGTGCTCAAGCGCATATATAGTTTCAAGCAAGCTTCAAAGGCGACGCGTGGTGAAGGGACGTGACTTCTAGACTCGAAACTATAAAATAGATTATTTTTTCCTAACACTTACACAAAGTCTAGCATTTCTCTCGAGTGTTAGCAAATATTAAGAAACGTGTTAAGAGTAAGCAGATAGGAAGAAAAGTGCGTGAAAATAAAATATGTGACATAGTTTAGGAGCCACACAGGAAGTTTATTGGAGACATGCAGGTTAAAAAAAATATTGATGCTCAAAATTTGGTATGCAGTACATTCAACAGCTGCAAATATTAAGACTCGAGAATGCCAGAACGCATACATTTATACCATTCTCAAAATGAAGGAAGTACTCTTACTCTCTTCTCCTCTACAACCCTTCTGAATTTACCCATGAATTAAACACCCCCCTGCTCGTGTAGACAACCATCTGAAATCGATTACAACTGCGCAATGCCAGTGAAACTGTGCATGTATTTTAGTACGACGAGGAAACAATGAAACACGATGTATCGCGAGCGACTGTCCACTTCAGATTAGCAACTCTTTAAGTGTTTATGAAAATTAATCTTACCTTTGTTGCAGACAATCCACGCTATAAATAAAATTATTGTAACTTGCAGTAGTTAGAAATGAAAGGTTCTACGCCATCTGGCGCCCTGGCGGGGACAAGGGGATGAGTCACGGCCATCTTTGATGATATCATGAGGCAACCTCCTGTCATTACTCGCCAACAGCGGCCATTTTCCCTTTTTCCATTTGAATTCCCCTCTTTTCCCTCAGAAACGACCAAAATTTCCCAAATTTCCCTCAAAACCAAAACAATTTCCCGCAGAATTTTTTTTTTTACCTAAATTTATATGAGTCTCTCAGTCCGAAAATAGCACGAATCCACAATGTGGCTAAGTGACTCCTTTTTGGAAAATAAGGTGTGAGTAGTGGAGGCGTTACCCTGACATTCACTATCTATCATTCCATACCAGCACCATCTATCTAGTCTGAATAATGTTCGAGTTCATTGCCCCATCATGCTACTTCTTCCATCATGCTCTGTCATTCCACTTTAGGTATTAATATTACTTCTGGTCACCTTTCACAGGACACATATCATGCACCATCATTCCTCCTTGGTTTTCCCATATTCCTCCTGGTCTCCTTACGCCTGGCATCTTCGACGGAACAAATCTCATGCTCGGTCATTCCACCTGTGCGACAAGGAACGAGGTCTGCCCAGACATTAGCCTAGAGTCGCACCGCGCGCACGCATCAAGTACGCCCTAAGCCCATTTATAAGCATAGTTGGATGTAATTTCCGAACCGTTTACGATGCAGATACCAAATTCATAACATATGCATCGCCTCCGACAAGGAAACGTCCGGAAGGGTCAGGTAGGCCCTAAATGTACTTATAAACACAGTTGACTGTAATTACCGAATCGTTTAAGATACAGTCAACAAAATCATAAAATAGGCACCATCCCCGACAACGAATATGACTGCAGGGTCAAGTATGCCCTACGTCTACTTATAAGCATAGTTGGCTGTAATTTACAAACTTTGTAAGATAAAGTTACCAAATTCGTAACATAGACTTAACGTCCCGTCGACAGCGAGGTCATTAGAGATGGAGCAAGTTGCTCAGACGAGCAGGAACGGGGAAGGAATCGACAATGGCCTGTAAGAAACCATCCTAGCATTCGTCTGGAGTGATTTCGGGAAACCATAGAAAACATAAATCATGATGGCTGTGCTGGGATTCGAACCCAGGTATTCCTGAATACTAATCCAAACGTTCACCACCACTTGGTCACCTCGCTCGGTCTTACGGCGTATATTCTGCTTTTATGCTTTAAGCACATAATTTTTCGCAAGGTGTTGTATAAGTTGTGATGATGTGCTGCACAGTATTTCCTCCGCCACTGTGTAACAGGAGTCAAAGTACGTGTCGGGTTACGCCATTTTTCATTTTTATGATCGCCTGCGCGTTATAGTCCATTCGCGGTTTCTTCCAACTTTTCTGAAGCCCTGCAAAAGTTCTACTTCCAGAATATCCCTCCACCTCGTGCAAACAAAGCTTAACTAATTACAGAAAATTACACCTAAAGGGACTGCGCACCGAATTGCTAAGCACTCGGTACAATAATATTTTGCATAAAAACTATATTTTACCAGGCATTACCCACACACCTGTTTTCTCACAGTTTTTATTCATATTAACAATGAATAAAATATTATGATTTACAGATAAAATATGGCTTTAAAATTTTAATTGAAACAAAATAAGGTACTTTTTACGTTAACAGAAGAATAAAACGCCTGTGATAGGTATACATCGCATATTTAAGAAAAAAACCAAGCAAGTCATACATGGTGTGATTTTTCAAAGGTTAGATTCAATAAGTGTGAAGAAACCGCGAATATACTATAGAAGCTATTTCTGTCGTTTACGGCACTGTGTTACTTCTGGGTCGTAATCACCGAGAAAAGCATAATCAATAAGTTATTATATTTTTGGCACCAGTCACAGAACTGCTCGATCATTTTTTCTCAAGACTTCTTACAGTCTCGTTTAAATTCAGCTTTTATCATGTTGAAATATTCATATTTTTCAAACTATATTTGACAGTCTTGCTAATTCGCTCTCACAAAAAAAAAAGCTGTAAGGTGTGGCAGTATTTGTGGAACTAGGCTGTCACTGATTCATAGATTAAACATTACACAGAAGCGAAATAACGTGGTGCAGTCCTGTATGTAGGATGTAGACATAATCTGATTGGCTGGGCGTGGGTGTGGGAAGGGCTCTTTGTTTCAGACTACATACGGCAGGGTCGTGGTGCCCTGCCCCACCATGGGCAGGGTTGCCTACAGCAACTATTTGGTGGCATGAGCTTGCCACGTCAGTGGCGTGTGGTGAACTGTTACAATGTAAGCTGGCGTTAGCTCTGTGCTGTACCCCGTTACTTGCTAGTTTACACTTAAACTTAACTCTGCAGCTGATGCAACGGGACGCGTGGAATGACCCCTAGGTTGCACGGTGGTTACTGGCTCCTGCTGCGTGCACCGAGAATGCACGGCAGTGAGCAAGCACCAGCTTACCGTGCAACAGTTCACCTCACGCAACTGCACCGCATAGTTCTTAAAACTGCAGGAGGAAACAGCGGGCTATACCGCGAACTCCGACTACACACACGCCAGAAAATTTGCGTCACTGGCCAGTAACATGGCGGAACGCTGTCCGCCATTACTCGCCAGACGGCAGCTCGGCCAATAGTGAATGTTTCTCAGCACGCAGTAGCCAATTAAACTAAAGGGTTTTGGGCAGCCAATCAGCCCCATCATTTCCGTTCTGCATATTTACCTATTTTGTGACCTCGCAGCATGAAGTAAGGACACGAGATCATTTCGCCGGGGCGTGCGATCGGGACACTCGTTGCAGTTTCGTTTCTGTATGATGAAGTGTTCTATGACTGAACGCTGTTTTGGATGTTATTCTTCCCAATGATGGTAGTCATGAGTAATTTCTTCGAGTCATCAATTATCCTGGATATATTATTGTAAATGGCGTTATGTGCGAGGTCGTCGTAATTTAAAATCTCATTTATTTCTAGGAAACGTAGAATACAAATCAAGGACGTAGGAATATCTCATAAGGGCTAGGTTACTCCCGAAACTCACTTACAGAAATATAGGTGCAGGTTTCTACAAAACTGTCATTGTTTTCAGTTTTATTGTGAATTATTGTTTGTTTTGACGAAAAAAACGTTTTTCCATAAATAAGTACGTATTCTATTAGAGCTCGGATACCTTCCAAAAGGAAACGTGGTTTAGCTCTTGGCACAAAGGATAGAGTTTCTTTTTCAGTCCCCGAAGACGTGGTTAAGTGAACCTCTCATACCGGAGGTGCTGAGTTCCATTCTGACCAACAGCACTAGGAATATTTTTTTCGAAGTAGTTTTCACTATAGTTCTGAACAAATGCTTGTGCATTCCTTAATATAAATATTCACATCACACCCGCCATAGTTCTTAACATTTAACATGGGAGCGTTCTGCCTGAATGTGAGATAAAGAGGAGTTAGACGAAATTTTTTAGTAAACTGTACTTACGTAATACCAAATCAGCCAAACGCAATGAAGCACATTTTTACAGGAAAAAAAAAAAAGAGAATAATGTAAAAATTTACTATAACTTCAAAACAGTTTCGAAATATTTAATCACTACATTATCTTGTAAGACATTGAAAAAAGAGAAATCTCTTTTGACTACAGGAGTAAAAATTCCTTATCACTTCCAAATAATTTAGTTAAATATTTAATCACTACATTATCTTGTAAGACAATGAACAATTTTATCTTAACTGAAAGAAATACATGATACACATCTAAAAGAGTGTTGAGGCCAGTACTAGTTAAAGTTTATATGTAATGCGTGATAAACTTATTCTCACAATCTGCCACGCACACAAAAAATCTTTTACAATGACGCGACAGCTCCGGTATTAATGTTGCTACAACACAAATTTTTGTTATATGTGAGCAGTCAGTAACTAATGCTGCTCTTAATGTAATATACTGTTAAGCTATCAGTGTTAATGTAACATGAAGTACTTTTGTAACGACATTAACTCCGCACTGCTCTGTCAACATTATGATGGTGTTCATGTTGTGGCAGAACAAATTTTGTGTTGAACTGATGTTAACATTTGCGTTGAAAATTTTCTTGTTTTTCTTTGCTTGAAAAAAATTCCGATGTAAAATAAATGAAGTACCAACCGATGGATCCTTCTAAGTGTTATTTTTACTGTCCGGTAGTGTACTTAAAAAATGACGAGGCAAGCACTTTAACGTAAGGTTTACATACTTTTTAAAGTCGAAATAGTGAACGAGAACTGTGTCAGCGCGGTTGGGTGACACTCCATCTGGCTGAAAAGTTGTAGGGCGACTGCTTCACTACCCTTCCCCTATTCACCATCCTAGGTGTCTATGGGAACGTGTACACATATAGTATAAGTTCTTGTTAATTACAAAATATACCCCCCCCCCTTCCTGTTGGCTATTTAAAACGACCGAATCCGTACCTGGCTACGGGTAAGGAAAAAAAAATAGTTAAGAAAATTTGAAACATGGGTTTGGTTACACTGATAAAAAGGTTTTGTTTAGTAACTTAAGTTTTGTAAATTTTGTTGGCGCAACCAAATTAACGGTTTGTATAGGGGCAATTGAATATTTTTTGAAGAAACCAAATTACCCTGTTTCTTAATTTGCTGCTTTAAAATTGTAAGATTTGATTGATGGAACTAAAAATTTGTATGGCTCTACGTACATTACAAAATTTCAGTGTTTTAAATACCTATATTAAAAAAACTGGACACATGCGTACATAAATACTTTAAATTTTAACTTTACGTTTTTGTTTCCTGTTGAACTTGTTTCATAGGGATAGTTTATAAATATCCATAAATGCACCAACAAACTCAACTACTATCATAATTTTCAACAAAATTACAAACTCTCGATATGTATTTTCAAATGAATGCACTCAAATCAGTGGCCAAGTAAATAAAGTATGACGTGCTTGGTTATTACCTAAATATGTCATGTAAAGCTACCGTTTAAAGATGCCTTAACATAAAAATGCCAATGTTTTTTTAGTTAAATTGAACTTGTACTTATATATTTATTCTGTAAATTTTAATATTTCACTTATTAGTACTAATATAAATAAAAACAGAGAGAAAATAGGTGTGTTGGTAATACCTAGTAAGAAATAGTTCTAATGCAAAATAATGTAACACTGAGTGCCCACGAATGCTGTGCACTGTCCCTCTGGTGTAATTTTCCCGGCATAGTTAAGTTTTGTTTGCATGAGGCGGAGGAATATCCTGGAAGTAGAACTTTAGCAGGTTTTCAGAGAAGAAGGAAGTAACAGTGAATAGACTGTAAAAATAAGTGAGGCCCGTTGCAAAGTTTAACGTTGCTTGTAGCGGGAGGTCACACCGTGAAGGATGGAGAACTCTCCCTTGTCCGTGTTATCGCGCGCTGCCGCCGCGGAGTTAACGATCTCGGAGGGAAGCGCTAAGGCAGCCGACGCACGAGACGTTACGCGTCGCCGCCGTCGCGTGAACCAGGACGGACGCCGCGTTGGCGCCGCAGTTATCTGAGGAGATTGGGCGTCTCTCCAAGGGCATCATGCTTCCGTTACTAGCCGCAATCAACACTGATGTTTGTTCAAACAAAAACGGAATAGCGTTTGTTTCGCTGAATGGTTCGCGTACTCCACTTGAACTCCGACACCGTTGTTGATATTCGAGCGGCCATTCTTCCATTTTTTTTTACGCACACTCGTTATGTAAAACTTTAACAAGTACGTACATTACAAGAGCTCCGCCTGGTGAGAGGTTTTTTTTTTACGTGCGAGCGAGGCACAAAATCGTCAGAGGTAAGCTACGCCGATGAAGTTCCTTAACACCAAAATGTCCTGTCCTCGCCCATTTCATTAAGACACTCCTTATATCCGTGAATAATTGAAGGAAATAATCGTTACTGTNAATAGCGTTTGTTTCGCTGAATGGTTCGCGTACTCCACTCGAACTCCGACACCGTTGTTGATATTCGAGCGGCCATTCTTCCATTTTTTTTTACGCACACTCGTTATGTAAAACTTTAACAAGTACGTACATTACAAGAGCTCCGCCTGGTGAGAGGTTTTTTTTTACGTGCGAGCGAGGCACAAAATCGCCAGAGGTAAGCTACGCCGATGAAGTTCCTTAACACGAAAATGTCCTGTCCTCGCCCATTTCATTAAGACACTCCTTATATCCGTGAATAATTGAAGGAAATAATCGTTACTGTAAACAACGACAAAACATCAGTTACGAAAATATTGATGGACTTTATGAATTCGACCCCTCATAGACTTTGGCCTTCCGGGATTTCTGTACTTTGCATTAATTGTAGTATACCTTGTCCTCCTCCGTGTTCAAAGTCNACATTAATTGTAGTATACCTTGTCCTCCTCCGTGTTCAAAGTCAGGGATATGTCTATACATCTAGCGAATTTTCAGCTATTACCAGCAGGAGTCCAACTCATCTGACTTGGGCAACAGGCGAAAACGAGAGTCCACAAGAAGGGAGACCAACTCTCCCGCTCACCTTCGTCCTCGCCCTCGCGGATAAAATAAGGGAACCGCAAACAGGGTCTTAGGTCAGTCCGTGCTACCTCTTCATTTTCCCTGACACTTGTGAGATTNCAGTTACGAAAATATTGATGGACTTTATGAATTCGACCCCTCATAGACTTTGGCCTTCCGGGATTTCTGTACTTTGCATTAATTGTAGTATACCTTGTCCTCCTCCGTGTTCAAAGTCAGGGATATGTCTATACATCTAGCGAATTTTCAGCTATTACCAGCAGGAGTCCAACTCCATCTGACTTGGGCAACAGGCGAAAACGAGAGTCCACAAGAAGGGAGACCAACTCTCCCGCTCACCTTCGTCCTCGCCCTCGCGGTTAAAATAAGGGAACCGCAAACAGGGTCTTAGGTCAGTCCGTGCTACCTCTTCATTTTCCCTGACACTTGCGAGATTNTAAAATAAGGGAACCGCAAACAGGGTCTTAGGTCAGTCCGTGCTACCTCTTCATTTTCCCTGACACTTGCGAGATTTCCAGGCTTACTGACAGAACCTGCGCTCGCCGAACTAAGAAAACATTAAGGATACGCACATTAAAAAAAAAAGAGGGACTGAATATACAGTATTTTCCTGAACGCGCGCATGAGAACCACACCACGTGAATTCTGAGCGAAATTAGAGACGAAATTGTTAGTGGCATAAAATGTCGTACATTTTTCGTGCACAATGTGGCAACACAGCACGGAGTTACTCCCCTCTTGCGCTCCACAGATAAGGCACTATCTGTGTTCTGACCATCATAAAATGGGCGCGGGTTCAAATCCCGGCCAGTCCGAACATTTTAGCAACGTGTAGTTTACGTAACATACAGAAGAATACCAGGACGTGAAATCAACAAGTATTCGAAATCCATTTATCACGGTTAATGTCGTGTCAAGTGTTGCGTTGACCGGCAAATGATGTTTAGTGTCTGGAAACATCGCATCGGAAGCGTGATACGCTTGTCGCGGTAGGAGGACAGCAGTAGGTGTGCTGGTAAGATCAGTTAAAACAGTTGTTACATTGGTATCGTTTGACAGATAGGTTTCGTAATGTACCTTTGTCACGTTCCCTTCACAAATGTGGATGTGTGCACATTGTAATCAACTAAAACAGATACATGTACATTCCCACATTTAATATGCAGATATCAGTGGAGCGCAAGAGGGGACCAACTCCGTGCTGTGTTGCCACACTGTGTATGATAAATGTTATAGTACGACATTTTCCCACTAACATTTTCGTCTCAATTTTCGCTCAGGTTTCACGTGGTGCTTATGCGCGCGTTCTGGGACATTTTGTATATGACAATCAAGGTGAAAGACTGGCCCCTAGCTGGAAGTTTTTCTTGGACACTGTTCGTCACAAACGGTAACGGAATATGGAGATTAATCTTTCATCATGNCCCCTAGCTGGAAGTTTTTCTTGGACACTGTTCGTCACAAACGGTAACGGAATATGGAGATTAATCTTTCATCATGAACTGTGAAGATGATACAGAATATTTAATAGATAAGTACGAATTTTCAGATTTTGAATCAACACAGTCATAGAATAACGATACCTCATTGGAAGAGCAGACGACCAGCCCACAGAATACACAGACAATCGACCAACGAGAGACAGATGTAAAATCAAACCGAAAAAAGTGTAGGTAGTCTGCAGAAGCGATTGTAAATGTAGTCAGTGAAAATGCCNGACAGATGTAAAATCAAACCGAAAAAAGTGTAGGTAGTCTGCAGAAGCGATTGTAAATGTAGTCAGTGAAAATGCCTTTGAACGTACCAAACTCATAAAAAGGTTAATAGCGACAGCCCAAGATGACAAATAAATTTCTTTTTCAAAAAGGGTACTCAACAAGTTAATACTTTCTCGTCAAATTTCCGAAGAGAGGCCAAACGGAGTACTACGGCATTAACTGATGACATGGAAGACATCAACAACCAGCAGATCACTGAATTGTCAATCTTTTTAAATTACGGTATTTTTCTAACTCAAGTTCAGTTTAAAGCGCAGAAACTGCACCTACTGTTTTTAATATATATTTGCGTCTGTCGCAAGGAGACATCAGGTTTCCTGATCAACCTTCAGGTTCTCTTACCGACCTATAGTAACCTAAAAGATACTCGAAATTTATCAGTCATTTTGTACCAATTCCCGCTTAAATTTATTCCTCCAGAACTTCATCTATGTTAACGCATGTATAAGGAATACAATTTTGTACGATCACTTATTGTATTTCATTACATATTGCAATAAATACCTTCTGGAACATTTGGAACTTAGTATTTAATTTTCATTTTATCTTAATACAATAGAATTAAAAACTATATACTGATATAACTGATATATGAACTGTTTTTGCATTATTTAAATGCTTTTGTAGTACATTATTTCTCCAACACGTTACTATTACAGTTTTTTAAAATGAGTAACATCTGCAGTTGATAGCACGAAAACGCATTTAAAAAATAATAAACATGTACCTGAACATCATAGCAAATATTTCAGCGGCAGTTATTTGCTCATGAACCCCGGTTGCATGGCTGGGTAGTTATTTCTTCGTTCACTAGTTCAAACACATAATCAAATTGCTGTAGAATCAGTCTNCCCGGTTGCATGGCTGGGTAGTTATTTCTTCGTTCACTAGTTCAAACACATAATCAAATTGCTGTAGAATCAGTCTGAATAATTCCCTGAATTTCTACTCATCGTGCAATAGGTGTCTTCTGATGAGTGTACTAACTGTATTCCTTCCAACTTTTGAAATCTGTACATTAGATGATGGCGTTTCTCATCGAAATTTTAAGTGTTGGCAACAGTAAATATCTTCTGCTTCACCGAGCAGTGAATGTGCCTAAATACGCCTGGTTTCGGGAGATAACGAACGGTAAGAGACTGGTTGGACGGCAAAGAGATCGCATATGACGCATTAGTGGGAAACACCATACTCCCGTCAGCCGCAAACGTCTGAGCGCGCGCGGCTGAAGCGTTGTTGGAAGACTTACCTTTACCACCCCTGTGTCAATTCACACGACTTCTCTGATTGTCACGACGGTCTGGGTAATTATGATCTTCGTTCGCAATTTGTGGTGATGCTAGGGTCCACGGAATGCACAGCGTTCGTTGTAGACATCCTGTGGCCTCACATTTTTGGCTGAGAGTCCAGAAGCATGTTTCCGGTACTATTACACTAGCCCGCTCATAGTTATGAGCACTGGACTATTAATAAAAATATCTGAATATAGAATGATAATAAAGAATTTAGTATAAAAAATGCATGGATAGTTGACTGCATACAAAACATAATTCTGTCGACAAGTACAAATTTGGAAATAGTTGGTGAACGAATTTAATTTCTCTACATATGAGTGGTGAACAAACCAAAGGATTGATCGAAGGATAGGGATTGATCTAAATATTGTGATTTATCGAAGCATTTAGAATTGATTTTAGTTTGTCGAAGGATTGTCGTGGATTGCTGAGGATTGTGGAGGATTGAAATGGATTCGTGTGGATTGCGCAAGAGAATTGCTAAGAACTGGGATTGANGGATTGCTGAGGATTGTGGAGGATTGAAATGGATTCGTGTGGATTGCGCAAGAGAATTGCTAAGAACTGGGATTGATCGAAGGATTGTCGTGGATTGCTGTGAATTGTGGAGGAGAATTGATATGGATTGGTGTGGATTGCTGTGAATTGTGGAGGAGGATCGCGAAGGATTGGTGTGGGTTGCGGAGGAGGATTTCTGAAGTTTTGAATTGATCGAAGGTTGGGATTGATCCAAGGATTGGGTTTGATCGAAGGATTGGCATGGGTTGCTGGGGATTGTGTAGGAGGATTGCTAAGGATTGCTGTGGATTGCGGAGGAGGATTACGAAGTATTGGTGTGGGTTTATATTTAATGTTTTGGATCGGTGTGGATTGGTGTGTGGATTGATGTGCAGATTTGTGTTGATTAGTCTTGATTGCTGATTGTGGTGCTGATTGCAGTGGATTGATGTGTGGATTGGTGTGAATGTGGTTCTGATTGTGGTGCTTGGGGTGCTGCTTGTGGTACATATGGTGCTAATTGTGGTGTGTATTCTTATTGTGGGCTGATTGTGGTGTATATGGTACTGTTTGTGGCGTGTGTGGTGCTGATTGTGATGCTGATTGTGGTGCGTGTGTTGCATATGGTGCTTATTGTGGTGCACGTGGGGCTGATTATTGTGCTAATTGCAGTTAATGTGGTGCTAATTGACCACGTACACCACGACTAATACCACTGTGTGGTGCTGATTGATTAAAGGTAGCGATATTGATCGATCGATTAATAAAAAAACAATTATTTAATTATTTTTTAAAAACATTTTTTATGAACTTTTGGGATTTTATAAAAAAATNCGATTAATAAAAAAACAATTATTTAATTATTTTTTAAAAACATTTTTTATGAACTTTTGGGATTTTATAAAAAAAATTGGATTTATTTTTGTTTTCAAGGTTACCCAAGGTCATAGGCATGGGATCAATGTCACAGATATGAGGTCAAGGTTAATGTCACCGAGATATAACATGTTGGTCGGAGTCATCGGTGNCATGGGATCAATGTCACAGATATGAGGTCAAGGTTAATGTCACCGAGATATAACATGTTGGTCGGAGTCATCGGTGCTACCTAGGTGTTGTAAATGTAAACAAATGACAAACCAAAAAATAACCAAGATGCCAGCATACGATGGGATGAGTATTGGTGAGGGGGAGGAGGCCTGCCGATTAATTAACCAATGAGAAACACGGTTGGCAGATCAGTCCNTGGGATGAGTATTGGTGAGGGGGAGGAGGCCTGCCGATTAATTAACCAATGAGAAACACGGTTGGCAGATCAGTCCTCTGCTGGACGTGGTGCTGGGGAAACTTCCATAAATGTAAGTTTTTAAAAATAAGTTTCTAATAACAATTATTCAAATAATTTTTTATAAATTTTACAAACATTTTTTTTACTTTTTACTTTTATTTTTAAGCATTTTAGAATATTTTAGGTTTAAGGTCATTCAAAGTTACGGGAACAATTTCAAGGTCACGGGTCAAGGTCCCTGGCCAACATGGCTGACNACAATTTCAAGGTCACGGGTCAAGGTCCCTGGCCAACATGGCTGACGAGATGGACACTGGTCGACCTGGCGAGGGCCGGTCGTGTCGGGAGCTTAGTCGATCCACCTCTCAGCGAACTCCGGACCTCCTACATGTACGTCTTTAAATATTTTTAAAAATATTTATTTTTAATTTTAATATTTTTTGGGGATTTTATACTTGTTGCGCAATTTTTTCGGATTTTTTATTTTAAGGTCATCCAAGGTTACATGTACAGGGTCAAGGTCACGGGTACAGGGTCAAGGTCACAGGTCACCTGGATCCAATATGGTGGTTGGGAGATGTCACAACATGGCGGCCGGCCGGCGCCTGGTTCCTACTCCTGAATCCTTTGTCTTAAACTGCCCATATTTTCCAATCATGACGAATATTCCGCAGAATAACGTATGGCGTTTTTTTGTCAATGTTCGATTACAACACTTTCATCGCCGATTACACAAGCACACAGGACGAAATAGCGTGGCGGTTCCTTTGATATTCGCGTACTAATTGTCTGACTGCGCAACTTTCTGGGAACGAGTCTTGTGTCTGATCGGCTGGGCTACCGGCTGGCGAGTAAGTTACCAGGCGCGGATGGATAGAAGGTGACCCGACATATTGCTAGCCAGTGAAGCCATTGCTAGCGTGTGCGGCTGGAGTTCGCGGAATAAGCGGCTGTTTCACCTCTGTATTCTTCAGTTCCCTGATCTTGTATCCAGACACGCAGCAGTCCGACGAGGTACTAATAGAGCTCTTTTTTTGGGCCACGATTGGGAGGAACATGGTCCTATTACAATTATATTATTCACTTATTTATTGTCTTACCATCGTGTAAATAAGATTTCATTTGAATCCAACGCGTTCTTCATCGTACTCAAATGTTTATGGCAAAAGTGTGTAACTGTTAAATATCCTGGTTACATTATGTCAATTGGAAGATATTATTTTGACTCTCGTAAGCACTGCCGGGTTCGTTTGGTAGAGCGATTACATGCAAGCGCCGTATTCTCCTGAAATTCTGTAAGGTTAAAATTTCGAATATATCTCCAACCTGTTCAATATTCCTCGCATGTTAGGTATCTTACAAATTGTTACGATTGGCCTCGTTGTGCAACAGCTGTCTAAGCGAAAGCCGACAAAGAGGCCACAGCCGCGCTGAAATACATAACATCGGACCGGAATCGATTGCAGCAACCGGCGGAGAGTTACGCAAAGAGGCACAGGAAAATGTAGGTCCTGCTGGCCTAAGAGCATTTCGACATAATTAGAGCAAGCTGCGAGGACACTTATTCTTCAACACAGTCTGCGGAGCCAATCAGATCGATCTACGTCATTACACACGTGGAGGGGCGAGAAGGGTGAACTAGGGCGTCAAGCTCCGGGATCGAGGCAGTCTACGTGGGTCTATAGGCGAGCCAACTCCAGGTCCGAGGGCGTCATCCGACAACGAGGTCCGGGTGCGAGACTAGGGTGAGTTCCTTCATTATCATGTCACGTCTAACCTAAATAACCTATCTCTTCCAATCCCTCTCTCTCTTTCTCTCCTTTCCACCGTAAACTCACACTGTTATTCATGTACTCTGAGGAACCCATGATAACAAGTAAAGATATTGTTAATTCTGACTATAAGTCCTTACTCTACTACTTAACCTATTTCCTTATTCTATCCTTTAATAGCTATGAGTTTATGTTAAAAGAAGACTCATAACAAAATCTATACTTCTATGCAAAATTTGGTGGGAACTGGTTAATTACCTCCAGTGAGAAAATCCTACAACTTAATTTTCCAAGCGGCAACATAACCCAAAATGGAGGATGAAAGTAAGGTAGAAAGAAACGAAAGAACATTAGGCAACACGGAAAAAGTGATATATTTTGCAGTAGATAAACTCTGTGACATAGTTTGTTGGAACGATAGCTTAAGGTGTGACTTTTGGGTTGGAATATCCAGTAAGGCATGTCTGAAAGTAGCGTTTACTTTACAGTAATTTTAAGTTGTGTATGCAAATATTCCCTACTGCTTTANAAAATCTATACTTCTATGCAAAATTTGGTGGGAACTGGTTAATTACCTCCAGTGAGAAAATCCTACAACTTAATTTTCCAAGCGGCAACATAACCCAAAATGGAGGATGAAAGTAAGGTAGAAAGAAACGAAAGAACATTAGGCAACACGGAAAAAGTGATATATTTTGCAGTAGATAAACTCTGTGACATAGTTTGTTGGAACGATAGCTTAAGGTGTGACTTTTGGGTTGGAATATCCAGTAAGGCATGTCTGAAAGTAGCGTTTACTTTACAGTAATTTTAAGTTGTGTATGCAAATATTCCCTACTGCTTTACTTAATGACTTACAGACCGACTTCCACCAAGATTCCAGAAGGGGTTACTCCCGGTTCTCGCGCATGAGAAAACGAGCACTGAGGTAACTATATACTACCACAGATAATAAATGCGTGGGTTCGTGTAATGACTGGCTCCTCGAGTGCAGGCAGTCGCGCATCGCTGCGACATTCAATTAGTTCGTGGACGGGCGCCTCGAGTGTAGGCAGCCGCGCATTATGACGACGTTCAGTTAGTTGGTGGACTGGCGCCTCGAGTGTAGACAGCCGTGCATCACGGCGTCGTTCAATTAGTTGGTGAACTGCACCTCGAGTGTAGGCAGCCGCGCACCACTTTGACATTCAATAAGTTTGTGGGCGGGTGCCTAGAGTGTAGGCAGCCGCGCATCACAGCAACGTTTAATAAGGTATTGGACTAGTGCCTCGAGTGTTGGCAGCCGCGCATCACGTTGACGTTTAATAAGTTCGAGGATGGACAGCTTGAGCGTAGGCAGCCATGCAACACGGCGTTCACATACTTATTGACTTTACTAAGTAGTTGCAAGTACCAAATATATTTACTTGAAGTGTATTGTTTTCCATTGAGCAATATTTTGTCCACCCAAGTAATCTGCTTTTGTTACAAACATCTGCAATTTTTCTGCAACAAACATTAAGATACAATGTTCNATGCAACACGGCGTTCACATACTTATTGACTTTACTAAGTAGTTGCAAGTACCAAATATATTTACTTGAAGTGTATTGTTTTCCATTGAGCAATATTTCGTCCACCCAAGTAATCTGCAATTTTTCTGCAACAAACATTAAGATACAATGTTCCGACATTTATTTAGTACACACAACAATTTTACATGTGCGATCCGTTAATGAATATTGTGAATATTTTAAAACATGCTATTCGCACCCCTTTGTACTTTAGTCACTCATTGTTGATAATTTCTGTGACAACTAACAAAAAAGCAATTTTTATCGCGTATATAGTATAGCTTACACTGGAGAGCCAAAAAAACTGGTATAGGCGTGCATATGAAAATAACAGAGGTATGGAACCAATCAGAGTAACGCGATGCGGTCGGCAGCGGCCTATATAGGACAACAAGCGTCTGGCAAAGTAATCAAGATTTAAGTGAGTTGGAACGTGGTGTTATAGTCGGCGCACGAGAGATGGGACATAGCATCTCCGAGGTAGCGATGAAATTTGGATTTTCGCGTACGACCATTTCACGAGTGTACTGTGAATATCGGGAATCCCGTAAAACATCAAATCTTCGACATCGTTGCGGCTGGAAAAAGATCGTGAACGAACGGGACAAATGACGACTGAAGAGACTCATTAAACGTGACAGACGTGCAACCCTTTCTCAAATTGGCGCAGATTTCAATGCCTCCTGCATACCTTCAGACATTAGTCGAGTCCATGCCACGTCATCTTGCGGCACTTCTGCGGGCTCGCGGGGGCCTCACACGATATTAGGCAGGTGTACCAGTNCTCCTGCATACCTTCAGACATTAGTCGAGTCCATGCCACGTCATCTTGCGGCACTTCTGCGTGCTCGCGGGGGCCTCACACGATATTAGGCAGGTGTACCAGTTTTTTTTGGCTCTTCAGTGTATTACGGGTACCATCAATACCATTAAACATATTTTAAAAGATACCAACAAAATAAANTTTTTTTGGCTCTTCAGTGTATTACGGGTACCATCAATACCATTAAACATATTTTAAAAGATACCAACAAAATAAAAATGTAACTACGTATATTTAATGTCTTTCATTTGTAACGAATCTAAAATCATTTACATAACATTAACAACAACTTAGATTGAGAATACTAAGTGACAACTTCCTTCAAGTTTTTTTTCATGACAAATACGGAACTCCATTGTTTGTACAATCATACACATTTTCAGCAGGACCAACCAAATATTACATGTTTGGCGCAGCCATAGAAGAATAACAACACAGTTCGGTTTCAGCAACAAAATATTTAAACTGCCACTATACAAGCAATTAATTTGGCTGCGCCATACAAATTTTGTTTTGTTTATTAAAACATTTTTCTCAGTGTGGTCTATGTGGTACTGCCGCCTCAAAGCTATTGCATTATATTTCGTCGCTGCTCCATTGCCATCTAATTCACCCCTCATAACTGTCAAACTCATCGAAATCTCAACCAACTTTTCCGACAGTAGTAAGCGAAATCGCGGAGGGGCTTATTTTGAACGATGTGGTTGCTGTTGACGTCACAATGCCCAATATTTGTAGACGATGGCCTGAGGTGTTCAGAGGCCAACTACCAAAAAATCACTAAGAAACTGGTCTATGTAGTTTCAACGGTTGCAGGATGTCCCCAATCTAGAAATATTACGGTTTCAATCAATTTCCACGTGCGATTTCCGACGGATGTCGTTTGAGCAATGACTTCTACAATTAAAAAACATACCACCGACTTAATCCATTTTATTAAGAATTTCTTATTTGCTCAGAGCCTTGGAAGATTACTCCGTTAAACTAAGTCAAATGGGAGAACTCCTGGAAACGTTCAGGTGCTTGATGATAAGCAAGTAGTCAGATAAATCGGCCGATTTTCCCCACGAGTAGTAATTACAATAAACGTGGGAGCTTAGCAGGTTTAAGTAAAGAACATAATATAATACAAATATATGCAGTTTTTGTTACCATTATTAGTTTGGCCCCATTTCTTCATTCCATTTGAATATGTGCTAGTCTTCAATGACTTACTTGCGCGATTGTGTTACGTCGACGACAGTTACTTGTCACTAACAAATCTGTAAATATGCAATGACATGATCCAGATCCATCCGCCAGCTCGTTGTGACAGCAGCCAATGAGATAACATCTAAGGCTTGGTCCATCCGTGAACTTTTCCTATTCTTAATCAGTACTGTTACTCAGTTTATTGATCACATCCTATACGACTCTTCCGCCAATAATAACAATTATAAACTATCATTGTGCGTTATAATTTATTATAGTCATATCGTCACAAATAATTTTACAAAGTGTCATTGGACCTTGATCATCCGACACGATCTGTAGTGCTTCGAAACATGATTGGCTCAACACCGTGTAGACGAGTCGAACAGGAGGAGGAGTTCCAATTGTGATAGCAGACAATAAACAAGTGACTGAAGTCTAACATGTAGTTGTGTTATAGAGCAATAATGGTAGNTTCCAATTGTGATAGCAGACAATAAACAAGTGACTGAAGTCTAACATGTAGTTGTGTTATAGAGCAATAATGGTAGGTGCTCTACATATTACGTTATTTTTTCTTTTACGTCACACCAATTTCAGTGCAAAAAGGACTTCACGAAATCGCTTGGTCCAACACGGATCGCCAGCTGTTATGAATTAGGAGTGGCCCGCAGGGGCACATGACCTTGAAGGCCAGTTGCAAGTTATGACGTAATTGTCGGCACTCGAAAAGGCGCAGCCTTGTGCAAATGCAGTTCGTGCTTTACTTAATTGGATAAAGTGTCACCAGGCCAACCACCGTGGTCTACTGACGTCAAACGGTTGCTCCGGCGAGCTGCGAATACATCCTGTAAACTTCGTCCTTCGACAAGGTGAAGACATTAGAGACGGTGAAAGTCACTCAGAAAAGCAGGTACAGTACAGGAATCGGCCGTGGCCTGTAGTAAGGAACCATCCCGGCATTCGCCTTGAGTAATTTCGGGAAACCATGAAAAACAGAAATCAGGATGGCCGGACCGGGATTTGAACCCAGGTCCTCCCGAAAGCGAGTCCGATATTTACCGACTGCGCCATATCGCTCGGTCATCCTTCGGCAACATTAAATATTTTGCATAGGTGTCATCGTACATAAAACAATTGTGAAATCGCCAGTTTCAGTCATTTACAACTTCCAAATACCTACATTATATACGGAAACAGAAAACTGGAACACGTCGTTGGATAAGGAATGTTTTTTTTTAATGATATTCTCAAGTGGTCATTTTTTACACACGCGGAAAAGTTTTTAAATACATTTTTTATGAAGCTCTGCGCACCGTTCGTCGGCTAGGCGTAAGAATTAATTTAAATGATCATGAAGACTTTGAATACTTTCTCTGCATACCTACCAACTTTACCGGGGGCTTGGAGGTCAGTATGTCCGCTAACATATACGCAGTTTAACATTTCCTTCCTTATCTACTGCCAACGTTACTGCAGGCGCCCGCAGTTGAGGCTGTTCAATATACAATAAGCACTTTTGAAACAAATTTTGAAAAACACTACCTGCCTTTAACTACATATATGTTAGAGCACACACTAGCGTGAAAGCTCCTAGCCAAGCTGACATCGGATTTAAAAAAGGAGTTCTTAACATATGGCGTATAAATTATAATTGTGGTGTCAGAACTTTCTATTTCTTGTTCTACACATATCAGGTTATTAATTTCATCTAAGCAACACATTTACATTCATTACAATTCCAATGTTCTATATAGAAGGTGCACGAATAACTTGATTAAGCCCTTGGAAATGTTAATTTTACATGTGACAGAAGGATATAAAATGGGATACTAAGCAGGAGATACTAAGCAGTGCTTCCAAACATTTTCAGTTAACCGTTAACATAATAATAATAATGCGTATGGAGACTGCGTCTAGGGTGGTAACATAGTCCCAAGTAATATATCGGACACTGAAGTTAAAAAAGAACCCATTACACTCTAAACAAAGGACATTTCATTAAATAGGAGGACATAGTATTTTAATTAGCACTCAAATTATTTATGGTAGAAAACCATACATATTTTTGTTCGCATATACCTTATAATTTTATTATTCATTAGTATTTCGAGAAAATAATTTAGAAATGTTTAATTAATAACTTCCAATATTGTTCCGGTTATCAGATATATAAAATATGAAAGTCAAGTACCGGGAAAATTAACACGTATGCTTACAATTGTTCCACGCAGCCATAGCGCCTGTATGAAAAATAAAATAATCTAAATGAGAAATTTTAAAATAGTCTAAAGAATATTAACATACTTTATCAAAGATCACACAGACGATTTTATATAATTAACCAAGTCAGTGTTGACAACAAGGCTATAGCAAGTTTTGTCGCACAAAAAATAATACCATCAAAATGACTGGCTGACAAATTTAATATTTTGTCAAGTCATAAAAGGCCAGACATGTTTTAACACAAAACTTCCGGCAACGAAGGAAAAAAAAAAAAAAAAAAAAAAAAACACTCAAAGGATGACTTGCACTCATTTTGCCAGACGTCTGGTATAGTCAATTCACGGTTACTTCAAACTTTGATGAAGCCCTGCTAAGATTCTACTTCCAGGATATTCCTCCGCCTCATGCAAACAAAGTTTAACCTAGTGTAAAAAAATTATACCAAAGGGATAACGCACCGCATTCGTGCGCACTCAGTGTAATAATATTTTGCATAAAAACTATTTTTTACTACGAATTGCCAACACACCCACCTTATTTCTGTTTTTNCTCAGTGTAATAATATTTTGCATAAAAACTATTTTTTACTACGAATTGCCAACACACCCACCTTATTTCTGTTTTTATTCACCATAATTATGAAATATTAAAATTTATAGATGAAGTAAAAAATTAAGTTAACCAAAAGTAAGGTGTTTTTAATGTGAACACAAGTATAAAACACTTGTTTTGCACGGCATACTTAGGAAACAACTGAACACGTCGTCATACATGGGGTGATTTTTCAAAGGTTTGATTAAAAAAGTTCGAAGAAACTGCGAATATACTACAACTCTGTATCCAAGTGATAATTTTATTTAGCGTGGTTCCGTGGGCTACCTGTTAGCCACTGATAGTGATACGGAATGAGTCGCTACGAAGGAGCAGAGGCGGAATGTATTGGAGAGGAGGGGGTTGTACGGCAGTACACTGAGAATACTCACTGGCTACGGGTGAAATCCGCCGCGTTTCCCATATGCGGATATCCAGGGTTAACCTGCTGGAAATCGAACCTGAACCACCTTGATAGGAAGCTGGCCAGCTGTCCGCTCGGCCAACTGGGGACCTTGATAAGGCAGTGACTGTTTTTGTTGAAGCGAAAGAAAATAGAATACTTGAGGCGAGAACGTAATGGTACTTTCCAGGTATCACGCATTCTATTAATATTATTTTGAAGCTCTCCAACATAACTGAAAACTGCTTTTTTCATACTGCTGTATCTCAAAACATACTAACTTACTTGCACTCGGGCGAAACTGCGATAGGAACCTGTATTAAACTTTGCTACAAATTTTTTATCAAAATTTTAAGTCCCATAGATACACGCAATGCAACGAAAACNGAACCTGTATTAAACTTTGCTACAAATTTTTTATCAAAATTTTAAGTCCCATAGATACACGCAATGCAACGAAAACACTGCACTCCAGTTGAGAGCCTTGTTGGTAAATGATTCTTTCGACTAATTAGATTCATTTCTCATACAATTGTGTGTGTATATGTGTGTATTAAGATGTTTCACTGCGAAAAACAATTGTAAGCATTAGAGTTAATTTTCCTGGTACTTAAAATTTTATGTAACTAAACATAGGAACCATATTTTAAGTTATTAATAAAATATTTCCAAATGGTTTCCTCGAAATACTAATGAATCAATTAAACTATAAGCTATATGCGAAGAGAAGTAACGCATGGNGAACCTGTATTAAACTTTGCTACAAATTTTTTATCAAAATTTTAAGTCCCATAGATACACGCAATGCAACGAAAATACTGCACTCCAGTTGAGAGCCTTGTTGGTAAATTATTCTTTCGACTAATTAGATTCATTTCTCATACAATTGTGTGTGTATGTGTGTGTATATGTGCGTATTAAGATGTTTCACTGCGAAAAACAATTGTAAGCATTAGAGTTAATTTTCCTGGTACTTAAAATTTTATGTAACTAAACATAGGAACCATATTTTAAGTTATTAATAAAAAATTTCCAAATGGTTTCCTCGAAATACTAATGAATCAATTAAACTATAAGCTATATGCGAAGAGAAGTAACGCATGGTTCTCCACTATAAACAATTTCTGATGCTAAGGAAATGTCTTTNTTTTTTTTTTTTTTTTTTTTTAGAGTAAATGTGATCTTTTTTATCCTCAGTGACTTGATAACCCCACTTAGGAGGGTGCATCTTCTTATTTAAGAATCTGCATTATTATTATTATTCTTATTATTATTGGTTACCACTGAATGCTCCATGCAGGCACGGTGCCGACGCACAAGTAAACATTTTTTATACTTTTTACCTAAAATTCATTGGAAAATGGTTCCAAAAATTTTCTTGCAATATTGCAAGCCAAATAATGTATATTTACAGCATAGGCCCCACTGTTTAAAAAACATACGAAACGGTTTACGTATCTGCATGCTCGTAAGAAACAGAGTCCTCGGTAAAGTGCTGTAACATTTTCTCTAATTTACTAGTAGTGTTACAAAAATAAACTTGGCAACTGGTTTCCAAAGGACTGTAAGTAAAATGTACAAGAGTACTCCAAAATACGGAAGGCACAGCACGACAGAGGCAGTTCAACGCATTGGATGTCAAGGCGACGAGGTCTGAGATGCTCGTGCCTGTGTCGCTCTTAGCGCCCCCCCCCCTCCCCGACCACGGCTCCCTACTTTGCACTCTCGCGGCCAAGCGCCTCCAACGTTTCAAGGTCTTCAACACTGGGCAGTGAGAAACCCCTGGACTCACAGAGGGGAGGACACGGGTTCGATTCCCGGTCCGGCTTTCGGTGTTCTATGGTTTCCCGAAATAACTCCAGGAAAATGCTGGTGTTGTTCCTTACTACAGACTAAGGACGATTCCTTCCCAACTCCTGCTTCACTGAGCAACTTGTTCCATCGGTAATGACCTCGCTGTCGAGGAGACTTTAAGTGCAACTACGGTTTACTCTATATAGATGGGAAAGCTCAATGCTAATAGTTAGACTAATAATTCTTTCTCTGCAACGTAACACTGGTATTGCAAGTGCATCAGATTTTGTCCATTTTGTATGTAAACAACTGGGATGATTGCAATTTTCATAAAATAAATAAATGTTTTAAAAATCTTTTCATTTATATTGTGCTAGAAAGAACTTAAAAAGTAAACTTTGTTCTTCACACTAGAGTGTAACTTTTAACTAAATATGTCCACAAGTTTAATTTTCTGTCGTAAAATTGGATTCAGCAAAACTCATTAACCGGTACTTTATTAAAATGTGAAAACAGAATTGAAATATTAATTTTAATGACAGCTATTTTAATTTCACATATTTTATTTTTACTAAAATAAGAATGTTTACGAAAGCTCACTGCCAAACACAACTGTATGTTTAATGTTTAACCTTGTAAACATTACTGGAAAGCGTAAGTTGTGGTTAAAAAATAAAACTATTACTTTATATTTTGGCACGGGCGAGTATATCACAATTCGAACCAAACACTAACCTGGGCACACAATTAAAGATAATTTATACATTGATCACCAGCGAACCTTGTGGTGGAAATTTTCCCTATGCCAAACACTGTGAGTGTTTGGCATAGAGAACGATATGAATATCGTTCTCTTCCCAACCCAACCAACGTACCTACCTACCTCCTACCAAACAGGTGGCGTCCTAGAACACCAGTCAGGGGTAAATTCTTCTCCTATCGCTGTTTCGCAGTTAAGCAATTTGAAATGAATCTTTGAATAATTGCCCTGCCGATAATTCCGTATTACTGTATACGACACGCTGACTGCCAAGTTCCCGGTAAGTTGGCAGCAACGTTGATAAAGTAGATCTTGTCTGAACGCCGTATTAGAAGTGTAACGTTTAAATTTGTAAGAAACTGAAATCACACGATTTGTTTTCTCTTTATCTTAGGCACATAAGCGTAAGAATCAGAGCAATTTTAATGCATTTTCGTCCGCTACATCTTCACAGTTAGACTTCATCAAAGCACAATCAAATTCATCAGGCCCATGAAATGTTTATTTTAGCCTATATACGGCTGGAGAGGAAAGAGAATGAGTTCAAAAGTTGACAGCAGGGCTTCGTAAAGTGCTCAGTTAACAGCAAACAGCCCTGACATGTAAGCTTAGAAGCGCTAGCTTAGAAGCGCTAAGGGCGAAATGGATACGTATAACATACGTCACCTCACTCCTACGCGCAAGGCACTGAACTGGTATGCAGTCTTTTGTCAGCTAAGAAGTTCAACATTGACTCTTATAATTTTACGGCTTAACAATAATAGAAGTAAAAAATGATATGCTTCATGTTCCTGTACCAATATTTATATTCTGTACCGAAATGTTCATACCTGAGTCGATGATAGAAATAACAGGTTCAATTTTTCACTATAAAAAGAAAAAAAAAACGAAGTAAAAGGGGAAACGTGTTGTACGGACGATACAAGTTTCATAAGGGTAGGCCTAACCCTTTTTGCAGAATTTCTTCGTTTTGCCGTCATAATTTCGGATTCGTAGCAAAGTCAAAATTAAGATCCGAAAGTATTAAACAACTAGGAAATTGTAAATTTATATAATTAGACATTTCTAATGATATCTCTGAAACTGAAATTATGACACGGAAACGAAGAATTTCTGCATATTAGGTGAAGCCGAGCCTTAAAAGCAAATGCGTCACTGGTATTGCATGATATGTACGTGTCTGCTCAAAAATACGCGATCAGTCAAAAAGAGCGCGAGAACGATAATAATATTTAAAAAAAGATTTAGTCACGGATTTTTTTTTTTCGTGGCTAGCTACCCAACTGCAATCAAACGTTGGGTGAATATTGTAAGTTTATTTTAAATAGAAGTTTAGTGCGCGCGCGTGCCTACGATGTCGAACCCGCGCCGCTGTGTGTACAGAGCTGCGAGCTTCGACGCCTACATTATGTACGTGTGTGTTTGAGCGCGCGTGTGCGTGTATTATAACAACTCAGAACCGTACAGACACCGCATTTTGCGTCGTAAGAAAAGAAAAGAGAAGGAGAGAAGGATAATGGTACTCACATGACGCTTCCATGCTGACTGCCAGCGAATCACTGCCACTCACCATCAGTTAACAGCCGCAGCGCTCGGCGGTACTCGTCCCAGCGATACGTCAGCATCGGTCGACCCGAGAACAGCCAGTGCCTGCGCTCGGAACACACTTTTATCGCGCCGAGATTAAACCACGCCACTTTTTCACTCGCCCTCTTTTTCTGTTTGCCGTATCGTCGAGCACGGCACCCAAATACGCGACGCGATCTGAAAACGCTCGTAGCCTCTGATTATATCAAGCGCCCACCGTGACAAATTACAGAACACTTCGTTGATCCTTTCGTGCACAGTTCCCGATGTAAAGAAAGTGTGGGAAAATAAATAGGTTTGAAGGGTTCCGCCTGCCTGGCGCTTGAACTGCGTTGCAGTGTGTATGGAATCCTGGTTTTTTGACGAAAGTATTAAACATGCCCCCAGTATGTTTACCAACGAGAATACAGCATACCCCATGTGAGGACGAAATGGCACATAAAAGTTACCACGCATGCTGTAAATAACATTTGGGAGCTCTCCAATATAGTTAAAAGCAGGTTTTTCAGACTGCCGTATCTTAAAACATACTAGCCGGACGCGAGCCAAACTACGATAGGAGCCTGTATTGAACTTTCCTACAGATTTTTCAAAAATTAAAATGATAGTATCACCGCTGAAAGTCCCATAGTTACACGCAGCACTACGAGAAAACAGTTTCACTTGACCGACGCATGGATAAAGTGATGAGGCCCATGGCAATGTTAATTTTACATGAGGCGAAAAAAGACACAACGCGTATTCAAGTATATCTTAAGCAGGACTTTCAAAAGTGCTCAGTTTACAGTGAACTCTCTTTAAAGTTAATTAATTAAGTGGGCGCAGTGGTACTATCTCAAGGGGCCCGTCATTCCACGAACTTATTGACTGTTGTATCATTTATCTGGGGTTGAAATGCTAAAAATGCACATCCAATATTCTATTCGCGGTTTATTCACATTTTTTGAATCAAAACTTCGAAAACACACCCCATCTAGCTCATGTTCGGTTCTTTCTAAAATATGTCACGTATCACAATATTTTTGTATTTGGGTTAACATAAAAGTACTTCATTTTTGTTTAAATTGAACTTTTCCAAACATTTTATATATAAGTAGATAGAAATAGTTCCTACCATACCAACTGGCGTCCTGGCGGGGACAAGGGGACAAGCCAGCGGCCATCTTGAATGACGTTACGAGGCAACCTCTTGCTCTGTCATTCCTTGTCAACAGAGGCCATTTTGTATTTCCCCTCCCATCCTGTCATTCCTAGCCAATGGTGGCCATCTTGGATGTCCGCACTTCGTGCTCATGCATTCCATGTAAAGGGTTTTCTTAGAGACCTACAGATCTTTATTTTCTCATACTCTATCATTCCTTCCTACCGAACATCCCCACTCCACAGTCTTGCATTCAGTCTAGGGTTTTTTTTTATCAGAGTCCAATCAGATGTCCCCACTTAATGCTTTGACATTCCGAGCGTGGGGTTTTCTCAGAGTCCTCCCGATCTACTTTATTTTCTCATGTTCTCTCATTACCTCAGAGTCCTCCCAATCTCCTTTATGATCTCACACTCTCTCTTCATAACATAGGAATCACCCCCGACACAAAGAGGGTCTCAAGGTCAAATGTGNCCTTTATGATCTCACACTCTCTCTTCATAACATAGGAATCACCCCCGACACAAAGAGGGTCTCAAGGTCAAATGTGCCCTAAGTCTACTTATAAGCATAGTTGGCTGTAATTTCAGAACCATTCAAGATAGTCACCAAAATCATAACATAGGCATCACCCTGACAACGAAAACGACTGCAGGGTCAAGTATGCCCTAAGTGCATTTATTAATATAGTTGACTGTAATTTCCGAACCTTTCATGGTACAACCACCAAATTCATAACATATGTTCACCCCCGACAACGAAAAGGGTATAGGGATAGTTGACTGTAATTTCTGAACTGTTTAAGATACAACAATATTCATAACATAGGAATTACCCCCGACGACGAAAAGGATCGCAGGCCCTATTATAAGCATAGTAGGATATTATTTCCGAACCATTCAAGATACAGCCACCAATTCATAACATAGATATCATTCCCCATGACGAAAAGGACCGCAGGGTCAAATAGGCCCTAAACCTACTTATAAGCACAGTTGGTTGTAATTTCCGCACCATTAAGATACAGTTACCAAATTCATAACATAGTCATTTCCCCGACGATGAACCGGGCTGCAGGGTCAAACACTCCCTAAGCCCTCTTAAAGCATAGTTGCCCACGATATCCCACCCACCAAAGCTATAGGCATCAAATTCACATCATAAACATTTCCTCTGATGAAGAACAGGGTGGTACGGTCAAGTAAACTGTAAGTCATCTTAAAAGCATAGTCGATCGGCATTCCCCGTCCACCAAAGCTATAGTCGTCAAATTCATATCACATATATCGCCACCGATAACTAACAGAATGATATTGTCACGTACACCTTAAGCTCTCGTATAAGGAAATTTAGTTACCATTTCCCATTCACCAAGACTATACTTAAAACATTCATAACATAGACATCGCATCCGCTTACGAAAAGGACCACAGGGTCACATACTCCTTAGGCCTTCGTATAAGCATAGTTAGCTACCATTTCCCACCCACCAAATTAATATAATAGGCATCACATCCGATGACAAATAGGGTGGTGCACAAGTACACATTAATCATATTTATAAGCATAGTTGCTAGATTTTTTCCACCCTCAGAAGCTACGACCACCAAATTCATATTACAGTAATTAATTCCGACTGCAATTCAGGATATTAGTACAACTAGGCCTCCAGCCATTTACAAGCATAGTTGTCTGCATTTCTACACCTTTGAAGTTCGGGAACATGTAACAACCATCCTACAGAGTAAATAAAAACAAAAGTAGGTATACATACAAGTGCGCGCAAGTTACCGTTGCATGTAAGGAGTGTAATGTCTGATAGAGCACACACATACACATCGACCCGTACATACTCGACAATTACCCACTGTCGTCCTTGTCATCTGCTACAGCAGGGGTCTACCAACTCGGATCCCCTTCAGCGACAGCTAGCCTCGCTTTGTCAACCACTGTCCTGGTTGTACACATATATATATATATATATATATATATATATATATATATATAAATGTGACAATGTATACATAAACAAATATTAGCATGGGTAACATACGACAAACAACTATACGTGGAAAAATCAAGATATATACAAATGCACTGTGTGCTTGACGTGCATNATGTGACAATGTATACATAAACAAATATTAGCATGGGTAACATACGACAAACAACTATACGTGGAAAAATCAAGATATATACAAATGCACTGTGTGCTTGACGTGCATAGTAGTGGGTAATAGTCAAATACATTTATAGTAACCTAAAAAAAATACCATCAGTTCAACACAATGACCGGCGGTCCGAGTCATCATTACCCTTCGTAACACTTAACAACTAGTCATATACTGAAAAATAAAGCGGTATACAATTGTTCCTTAAACAAATCATATGTAGTCGCAGGTTACACTAAAACATCTATGTTTTAATATAAATAAACACAGTGAGCCTAACGCAAGGTTCGCGGAAACAATGGGTAAAATATATGAAACCATAATGTACATGAAAATTCAGTCATGTAACTAACAATAAATGACTAACATTTATGAAAGTACATAACGAGTATAATGTCATAANTGGCTCAATTCTCACTTATTCAGGTGTAGTGTGTAAAAACCCAGGGCGAAGTGGAGAAATTATCTTGACAGCGGAAGGAACAGACATAACCAATCAAAAGACAAATCAGGAGATCGCCTAAGGTACGATACGGTAGGGTATGTGCATATACACATTACGCCCTTCGGAATGCTGTTATACACTGAAGAGCCAAAAAAACTGGTACACCTGCCTAATATCTTGCAGGGCCCTCTCGAGCACGCAGAAGTGCCGCAATACGACGTGGCATGGACTCAAATAATGTCTGAAGGTATGCAGAAGGCAATTGACACCATGAATCCTGCAGGGCAGTCCACAAATCCAATCTGCGCCAATTTGAGAAAGGGTTGCACGTCTGTTGCGTTTAATGATTCTCGTCAGTCGTCGTTTGTCCCGTTCTTTCGCGATATTTTTCCTGCCACAGTGATGTCGAAGATGTGATGTTTTACCGGATTCCCGATATTTACGGTACACTCGTGAAATGGTCGTACGCGAAAATCCATATGTTATCGCTACCTCGGAGATGCTATGTCCCATCTCCCGTGCGCCGACTATAACACCACGTTCAAATTCACTTAAATCTTGATAACCTGCCATTGTAGCAGCAGTAACCGATATAGCTGCCGACTGCATCACGTTACTCTGATTGGTTTCATACCTCTGTTATTTTCATATGCACGCCTATACCGGTTTTTTTTTGGCTCTTCAGTGTATAAAATACCCGATGGAGCTACAGTCATTAATAGTAATATCAGTTTTGCTATCACGCCAAGAAATGTAGTAACAGCTAGAATACATGCCGATATGAGAAAAAACTTATGATCACAAGGGCCAACCGCAAAAATGACAACAATCCGCCAAGTGCGATACACTTTGCGCGACTTGTAAAGACAGTGTTCCTTTGCTTGCCACAAAGTACCGTACATTTTAAAACATTAATCGTGGAAGGAGATGTCAATGCTACGCGTTGATGGAAACAGATTAAAAATAATATATTATAAAAGCAAACAAATATAAGCATTTACCAACCCATGTATATTTAACGAGTATCGAGTGCTGTACATCAAGATAGTAGAAAGGAAATTATTTTTGCGAAGTCGTGAAGCACAGGTGCGATGAGGTCAACACTGCTACACACTTATGCAAACAGATATAAAAACAAAATGTAAAAGAAAAATAGTTAGAAGCATTTTCCAATCAGGGTCATTACATATTACACAAGTGTCGGGTGCTGCATGCTGTGGGTTAAACGATGGTATACAATACCAGACCGTCCTGGTCAGTACAACAGAATTGCAAACGACTTCCTTACGAACCTACTGAAACGAAACCATCGCATTCAGAATACAACCAACACTCACAACACTAGCAGCCGAACACATCCGACCCGGACGACGTCGCACGACCATCGTGAGAATCTGTAAGGCAGCCCAGGTGGTCGACCGGCAGCGCGGACACCATGCAGGTCTCGATAGTTGAATGGATGGCGCAGGACACTAGCCGAGAGAAAGAGAGAGAGAGAGAGAGAGAGAGAGAGAGATGCATCAGGCTACAGGATGGCAAACCATCGGAGTCACGCATGCATTTCCTTTTATGAGAGGAATTCAGTTATACAGTACAAGGTAACAATTTACCCCATTTAAAAGCATATATATGTACTAATTTGAATGTGTACTATTTACAGTACCGGAACTGTAGGTACATACAAAACAACATACATTAAAACCATTAATTCCGCAAGAGAGATGACACTGCTACGCACTGAGATAAACCGATTTAAAAAAAATAGTTATAAAATGCAAATAGTTTTACGCATTTACCAACAAATGAATATTGCGGGAGCATCGAGCACTATATGTTATGTTAGGCGAAAGAATTTCCATTATGAAGTGCGGGAACGATAAGGTCAACACTGCTACACACTGATGCAAACTGATATAAAAATTAAATTTATAGGAAAATGTTATAAGCACTTAACAACTATCGCAATCACATAATACACATGCATGTCCCTTAATGAGAGGAATTCAGTTATACAGTATAAGATAACAATTTATTTAGTTTGAATACTTCAAGCTGTAAACATTAGCACGTCTCTTTAAAATATCGCTTCAAATAAACTGAAATTGGTAGAAAATATAGCTTCTGCCCACCCTACTCACTTTTAGGTATATAAAAAGCAGTTTGTACCACCACACAATGGTCAGAAATTCCTTCTCTCGTCGAAAGGACATAGTGAAAATGATGGGACACTGTTCTGGTGGTCATACAATTTTGTCAACTATTATGGCATATGAAAAGATAAAACCACTTGCAGCACTCTACAGAGATACAGAGCTTGCATACCTATCCAAAGAATTCCTTCTCGCATATGCACGACACGAAATAAAATCCGTCTACAAACACCTACCTTTCTATATGCAACAGGACGAAGAGATTTTTGGCTGTCTACCATGCCTAGAAATGTTCAAGTTAGTGCTGCCCTTACAGACACACCACATGAAAGGATCTTGTGTAAGACACATCGGGAGCGAGCAGCAGCAGCAACAAAAGAAAAACAAAGCACCTCCAACACTGAAAGATTAACGAGTGTAAAGAAGGTGAGAGGCCAATTTGTCAACTTTGCAGACTAGACAGTGATTGGCCTGATTAGGTAACATGTTTCAGTCCAGCAACCATACTGACATCTGCACCACACAGCCAACAGTCATTTACTGATGCAGCCCGAGACGGGCAAAAGCAAACTAGCATGCAGTGTGAACAGTATACAATCGAGCATCATGTAAAAACGGATGTCATTTCGTCGACGAGCGTGGTGGTGGAAAGCAGATCGTTACGACTACATTCGTATACTACGATCGTGTACCCTGCTACAATATGAATATGTAATCAATGGTTAAAGACTTACCATCTGTAACACTGTCGGCATCGTCAACAGCAAGGAACCCTGAAGAGTCGCTACAAGCATTACGGTATCACTGTTATTATTGCGGGAATACCTTTAGTAAAAGCAGTAATGCACGCTGACTTGAAAGTGGCCATTGCATGTTCAGCCCAGCATACAAGCCGTTACACTGTGATAACTGCGATGCTGTGTTAACCGCAGTGATTTACTGTATAGACATAACAAGAAGTGCAAAGGCAATGTTTGTCGTTCATCGAGAATCGACTGCAAGTATTTCTGCAAGGCATTCGCTAACAGCTCCAGTGTCAAATGTCATGAAGATAGTAACTGTTTATTTCCCATCATCTACATGACTTACCCATGTGATAACTGCTGTGGGATATATGCGAATAAGTGTGTCTTGAATGCTCACAGCAGGAATTGTTCTGCAAAAACAGTCACCATAAATGCTTTCCTCCAATGAAGAATAAGTTGAGCATGAATAAAATATTATTATGTATTCTTATTATATCAAGTCTGTAAAATTAAGGTAAAGTGTATAAATTATTTCTATGTTATTAATTTACACCGAAGAGCCAAAAAAACTGGTATAGGCGTGCGTATGCAAATAACAGAGGTATGGAACCAATCAGAGTAACNTCTGCAAGGCATTCGCTAACAGCTCCAGTGTCAAATGTCATGAAGATAGTAACTGTTTATTTCCCATCATCTACAAGACTTACCCATGTGATAACTGCTGTGGGATATATGCGAATAAGTGTGTCTTGAATGCTCACAGCAGGAATTGTTCTGCAAAAACAGTCGCCATAAATGCTTTGCTCCAATGAAGAATAAGTTGAGCGTGAATAAAATATTATTATGTATTCTTATTATATCAAGTCTGTAAAATTAAGGTAAAGTGTATAAATTATTTCTATGTTATTAATTTACACCGAAGAGCCAAAAAAAACTGGTATAGGCGTGCGTATGCAAATAACAGAGGTATGGAACCAATCAGAGTAACGCGATACGGTCGGCAGCGTCTGTATAAGACAACAAGCGTCTGTCAAAGTTGCTAGATCNCAATCAGAGTAACGCGATACGGTCGGCAGCGTCTATATAAGACAACAAGCGTCTGTCAAAGTTGCTAGATTGGTTACTGCTGCTACAATGACAGGTTATCAAGATTTAAGTGAGTTTGAACGTGGTGTTATAGTTGGCGCCATAGCATTTCCGAGGTAGCGATAAAATCTGGATTTTCGCGTACGACCATTTCACGAGTGTACCGTGAATATCGGGAATCCGGTAAAACATCAAATCTTCGAATTCACTGCTGCCGGAAAAATATCGTGGACGAACGGAACAAACGACGACTAACGAGAATCAGTAAACGTGACAGACGTGCAACCCTTTCTCAAATTGGCGCAGATTTCAATGCCTCCTGCATACCTTCAGACATTAGTCGAGTCCATGCCACGTCATCTTGCGGCACTTCTGCGTGCTCGTGGGGGCGCTACACGATATTAGGCAGGTGTACCAGTTTTTCGGCTCTTCAGTGTATCGTAACCCATGTTAATATAAGGTTTACCTCCATCACTAGGAAAAAATTACCATATTATGTCTAAGTTTGAAAGATAATTAGAATTTTTTTGTATTGTGTCATGTCTCGAACTCAGGTCCCTACTGGCGGCTGCTTGAGCAATACACACAAATGTTCTCGCCATCTTAATTTCTCCAGTCGACCATTAGAGTGCACGGCCATAGTCTGCTAGGGTAACTGTGGTATTTAGCCATCTTCGTTGCCCCTGTCACCTATCAGGGGGGATGCCAACATCGTTTGTGTGACCGACGGCGGTTGCTAGGAGCACTCGTGTCGACACACATGATCGAATTCTGACGTGCAGTATGCCCAACACTCACCCACGCATGCAGTACTCAGTTAAAGTAGCTAAAAAAAATGCCAGACGCATGAGGTGTCGTTCCAACCACCAATGAGGGTTGCAACTCGACGGTAGCGATAGCACAGGGGGACTTCAGTGGCGTGGTTCGACTGTGAGGACTAAATCACATAATAATAAATAATAAAGGCTCAACATAGATGCAAGTATGCTGCGAGCACGATGTCGTATCGAACCTCTACTGTAAGAAAAAACCTGATACTTCTACAGTCCGTAATAGCGATATCAGTGTTGCTATTGCGACGAGAACTTTTGTAAAAAGCGGCAATGTCCATCAGCGNCTACAGTCCGTAATAGCGATATCAGTGTTGCTATTGCGACGAGAACTTTTGTAAAAAGCGGCAATGTCCATCAGCACGAAAAACAGCTATGTTCACAAGGACCAACCTCAAAAAAATTGTACAATATGTCAAGTGCAGTACACTATTTACCAGTGGTACTAATTTGAAGTTGCATTACACTATATGTAAAGGCTGTGTTCCATTGATTGCCACTACAAATCATGCATTTAAACCAGTGGTAATGCAAGAGACGGCGACACTGTGACATATTAATAATTATATATAAAAAAGGCAAAGGAAAATAGTTGTAAGCATCTATTAACCGATTTATAATAGCTGAAAATAAACTTTCCACGAAAACCCACCAATTTAAATTTTTAATCGAGGAACAGCAACCTAGTTCACTAACCTTCCATCCGTTAAAGAAAAACTTTCTTTCTCCACATTCCTAACTTTTACCACCCCAACCAGATTTGTCCTCAATAATGGATTAAAACATTCCACACTCATTAAGGAGGCCGACGCACCTGAATCTATTAATCCCCAAACTACCTATTCTCCAATTTCCACACGAATGTATAACAAACCCACCTTTTGTTTCCCTTTTTAGTAATTAACAATATACATGCCCATAGGATTCTGCACTAGAAGACAATGATATTGAATGTGTCTCTCGTTCCCACAGGCATAACTCACTATATGCGTTTAAGAGCCATCCTTACCCTTAGTTTCCTCATGCACTACTTCCCCTACAGATTCGCTATTCCAATGGCCTTCCTCTTCCAGTTCAACTGACTTAATCTCAACTTTGTTCCCCCACCCCCTCCAATTTACCCGATTTTTTTGCTACTGGTTTTAATCATATTTACTCCTGCCCCATGCTTCCGATCATTTTCCTTCACTCTGTGAAAACACCCTGTCTGTAGTGTGATTATTTTCCCCACAAATACTACATTTGGGCTTATTGTCAAACGAAAACCTACAACAAACTCCTAATGTCAATTCTACCTTTCGTTTCCAAAAACAAAAGAGAAATGTCGGTTTTTTTCTGGCAACAAATTTAGAAACATTATTTCTGTTAAATATACCTCTGGGCAGGGAGCTCCTAACATTTCCACGAGCCTCGTTGTCTCAGCCACAAGTTCCTGCATCGACTAGTGCCTNCCTCTGGGCAGGGAGCTCCTAACATTTCCACGAGCCTCGTTGTCTCAGCCACAAGTTCCTGCATCGACTAGTGCCTAGATTAATACCTTTCTGAAATATGCATCTGCGTTTTCTGAATGCTAACCTCGGTCCCTATTTGAGATAACATATCTTTATTAAGCTACAAGAAATCCCAATTATGGACTACAGCATCACTAATAGTTGCCTGAAAACATTCAGGGATACGGAACAAAATTGCGGCAAAAATTACTTTCCTGTCACAAATTTTTAAATCACTTCATCGTTGCAGTGAAACTAGAATCTACACTATTTGGTCTAACATCCTTCAAAACAGGCTCTCATTTCAAAAGCCCTGAGGGGATTTTTTTTAATAGTTTGAAAACAGTACTTGGCTCACCAACTGTCGCACTGGCACCACTTCCATCTACCCCCTNGGGATTTTTTTTAATAGTTTGAAAACAGTACTTGGCTCACCAACTGTCGCACTGGCACCACTTCCATCTACCCCCTCTCGCTTTTTCAAACACATGCTGCGACTCTAAGTTGGTCTCTGGTATCTATTTCCTCAAAGGCAACACCTNCCCCCTCTCGCTTTTTCAAACACATGCTGCGACTCTAAGTTGGTCTCTGGTATCTATTTCCTCAAAGGCAACACCTGCGTCCTTGAGGAGCACCTATAACGATAGCTTATACAGTCTCTGGACCCACCTGGTGAGAGCCATGATGCCGAAACTAACAAACAAATGGCTGAAAAATCTACTTCTAAAATCCAACAACCTGACTACAACACCATATCAGACAGCAGGGTTGCGCAGATGAAGGGTCAAATGATCGCGGGACTAACACGTAGTCCTGGAAAACGTTTGTACCACCACCTCCATCAAGCCAGTCTNAAACGTTTGTACCACCACCTCCATCAAGCCAGTCTCATGCAACCTAGATATGGGGGAAAACATACAATCATTTTGTATAAGGTTAACAAACAGGCTTAGAGAAAAAAAAGAACATACCTTACATGTGGAGTAGTCTCTTTTATTAATATATGTTTTATTGTTAAATTTGTACCACATATATGAAATTATTCCTCTCACAACGTTGCGATTATACTGCATCAATATTTTAATCACAAGACTTCCGATACATAAAATTATTTTTATATAAATACATTTATCCAAAACGGTTATCTTTAACCATTTTTACCTTCTGGCCAACAGGTTTCAAAATACCGTTCGAGAAAACTCCCTCGTGTGCTACCCATCCAAATACCAGAGTGGTTACCATTTGGTAATAGTGTTTACAAAGATATTAGTAGCCATTGTCGATTTCGAATTTTGGTTACACCTCAATGCAAACACTTTGTTTGCATATGTGACCAAAAATGTAGAAAAAGAATATATATACACACACACACTGAAAAGCCAAAAAAAAACTGGTACAACTGCCTAATATCATGTAGTGCCATCGCGAGCACGCAGAAGTGCCACAAGACGACGTGGCTTGGACTCGACTAATGTCTGAAGGTATACAGAAGGCAATTCACACCATGAATCCTGCAGGGCAGTCCACAAATCCACAGGAGTGCGAGGCGGTAGAGATCTCCTCTGAACAGCACGTTGCAAGACATCCCCGATATGCTCAATAATGTTCATGTCTGGTGATTTAGGTGGCCAATGGAAGTGTCTAAAGTCAGAAGAGTGTTCCTGGAGCCACTCGGTAGAAACTCTCGATGTGTAGGGTGTCGCATTGTCCTGCTGTAATTGTCCACGTCCATCGGACTGCATAATGGACATGAATGGGTGAAGGTAATCGGACAAGAAGCTTACGTATTTGCTACCTTTCAGAGTCGTATCTAGACGCATCAGGGATCCCATTCCACGCCAATTGCACACGCCCCATACCATGACAGAGCCTCCACCAGCTTGAACAGTCCCCTGTTGATATGTAGGGTCCATGGATTCATGAGAATGTCTCCATACCCGTACACGTTCATCCGCCCGATACAATTCGAAACGAGACACGTCAGACCAGGCAACGTGTTTCCAGTCATCAACAGTCCAATTTCGGTGTTGGGACCCAGGCTAGGGGTAATGGTTTGTGTCGTGCAGTCAACAACGTTACACGAGTGGGCCTTCGACTCCGAAAGCCCATATCAATGATGGTAAGTTGAATAGTTCTCACGCTGGCACTTGTTGGTGCCCCAGCATTAAAATATGCACCAATTTGAGAAAGGGTTGCACGCGTGTCACGTTTAATGATTCTCGTCAGTCGTCGTTTGTCCCGTTCGTTCACGATTTTTTTCCGGCCGCAGCGATGTCGAAGATTTAATGTTTTACCGAATTCCCGATATTCACGGCACAGTCGTGAAATGATCGTACGCGAACATCCAAATGTTATCGCTACCTCGGAGATGCTATGTCCCATCTCTCGTGCGGCAACTATAACACCACGTTCAAACGTATTTAAATATTAATTACCAGCCATTGTAGCAGCAGTAACCGATCTAGCTGCCGACCGCATCGCGTTACTCTGATTGGTTCCATGCCTCTGTTATTTGCATACGCACGTCTATACCGTTTTTTTGGTTCTCCAGTGTGATACACTACAAATAACATTTCTGCAGAAAGATTATATACGTTTCCTTGTCCCTCTAAAAGAAAATCTTACTTATAATTTTTACTCACACCTTCACTACAGCCAATTAAAAAATTATCATTTTTTATCGACAAACCTTTGCATTTTAAAAATCACAGAGGGCACAATATTGCCAAAATTCAAATACATATAATTAAAAACATACATAATAAACATAAGTTTGTAGCCATGAAANCCTCAATGCAAACACTTTGTTTGCATATGTGACCAAAAATGTAGAAAAAGAATATATATACACACACACACTGAAGAGCCAAAAACAACTGGTACAACTGCCTAATATCATGTAGTGCCCTCGCGAGCACGCAGAAGTGCCACAAGACGACGTGGCTTGGACTCGACTAATGTCTGAAGGTATACAGAAGGCAATTCACACCATGAATCCTGCAGGGCAGTCCACAAATCCACAGGAGTGCGAGGCGGTAGAGATCTCCTCTGAACAGCACGTTGCAAGACATCCCCGATATGCTCAATAATGTTCATGTCTGGTGATTTAGGTGGCCAATGGAAGTGTCTAAAGTCAGAAGAGTGTTCCTGGAGCCACTCGGTAGAAACTCTCGATGTGTAGGGTGTCGCATTGTCCTGCTGTAATTGTCCACGTCCGTCGGAATGCATAATGGACATGAATGGGTGAAGGTAATCGGACAAGAAGCTTACGTATTTTCTACCTTTCAGAATCGTATCTAGACGTATCAGGGGTCCCATTTCACGCCAACTGCACACGCCCCATACCATGAAAAAGCCTCCACCATCTTGAACAGTCCCCTGTTGACATGTAGGGTCCATGGATTCATGAGAATGTCTCCATACCCGTACACGTCCATCCGCCATATACAATTGGAAACGAGACTCGTCAGACCAGGCAACGTGCTTCCAGTCATCAACATTCCAATGGCTTTGTTGGCGGGCCTAGGCGAGGGGTAATGGTTTGTGTCGTGCAGTCAACAACGGTACACGATTGGGCCTTCGACTCCGAAAGCCCATATCAATGAAATGATGGTCCGTTGAATAGTTCGCACGCTGGCACTTGTTGGTGCCCCAGCATTAAAATCTGCACCAATTTGAGAAAGGGTTGCATGCGTGTCACGTTTAATGATTCTCGTCAGTCGTCGTTTGTCCCGTTCGTTCACGATTTTTTTCCGGCCGCAGCGATGTCGAAGATTTGATGTTTTACCGAATTCCCGATATTCACGGCACAGTCGTGAAATGATCGTACGCGAAAATTCAAATTTTATCGCTACCTCGGAGATGCTATGTCCCATCTCTCGTGCGCCAACTATGACACCACGTTCAAACTCACTTAAATCTTGATAACCTGCTATTGTAGCAGCAGTAACCGATCTAGCTGCCGACCGCATCGCGTTACTCTGATTGGTTCCATGCCTCTGTTATTTGCATACGCATGCCTATACCGTTTTTTTGGCTGTCCAGTGTAATGCACTACAAATGACATTTCTGCAGAAAGATTATATACGTTTCCTTGTCCCTCTAAAATAAAACCTTACTTATAATTTTTACTCACACCTTCATTACAGCCAATTAAAAAATTATCATTTTTTATCGACAAACCTTTGCATTTTAAAAATCACAAAGGGCACAATATTGCCAAAATTCAAATACATATAATTAAAAACATACATAATAAACATAAGTTTGTAGCCATGAAAACGACCCAACTACAAAGTAGGTGTACTTAACTTATCATGACTGCCTCACCATATCTACCCACCAATACAGAAGGGAGACGCTAATATAGGACCCTCCCCCAATCACCTGCCTGACCCACACTTCGTCGATCGTAAATCTTGGCAACACAGGATACCGAAGTATCCAGAAGTATAACAAAAAAAAAATCCAACTCCGGCAAATGATAATTTATTAAACAACTGAAAATCACAACTCCACATGCGCAGAACGCAGCTTCGAGCAGGACACACCCACCGCACTCTCCTCGAGGCTCAATGTTTGCCAAATGTGGCAACCTAGAATGATGTTAGGAGATGTGGTCCAATGGCTGCGAAGTCGAATAGCGATAGCCAATCAGGATTTAGTAATAACGTCACTGGAGAGGTCCAAATCTTGCGGCGGCCACAGCGCAGCAACGGGCCGCGCCTGTAGTCGTATCCCTGCCGCGAGCCGGCCGAGCACCGCCGGCCAGCCCAGTAACCTCCGCTGTCAAAGTGGCTGGTTCAACGATCAGCACAAGGTAGGAAGGCACCTTCACTTCGTTTATCCTTCACCCATTTCCGATGTCGATCACAGCCAGTGTTTTCTTTGTGATGTGGAGAACTATATGTTTAGGTAGGTTGTATGACTTAATTTCCGGAGAATCGTGCGACTACAGTAACAGTGCAAACGCAATGTTTGTCGTACATTTGGAAGTGAGTGCAAGTATTACGGCAAGATATTCGCTAACAGCTCCAGTGTCAAATGTCATGAAGATAATAACTGTCAATTTGTCATCGCCTACAAGACCTACCCATTTTATAACTGCAATGTGGTTTATGTGATTAAGTGTTTGAATGCTCATGGCAGGAATTGTTCTACAAAAACAGACACCATAATTGTTTTGTTTGAAAGAAGAATAATTTGAGGATGTATCAATTATTATTATGCATTCTTTTTTATGTCAAGTGTGTAAAATAATGATAAAATATATACAGTACTTCGGTGTTATTAATTTATTTTAACCCTCACTAATATTAGTTTCTCCTCCATCATAAAGATTAGACACATTTCCCCATCACTAGGAATAAATATACCAAATTTTTGTCTAAGTCTGAAAGATAATTAATAATTTAGTATAATTTCGAGTCTCTAACTCAGGTCCCTACACCATACCTCACCTTAGGAGATTGTTTAATTCTATATATCAGTCACATTTAAGCATGTAAACAGACAGAAAATCACATGCAAAGCTAATAGCGCATATGCAAAATATGTGTACATAAATTACATACACGTCAACTATACACGCACATATCAATCATCCTTANAATTACATACACGTCAACTATACACGCACATATCAATCATCCTTATCCACCATCTTACCTTCACCATCGTCGTCTGCTATCATACACCTCGGATGATTGGCATCTTGCATTCGTTGATGGCTGCTGGAGCACAACGCTGCTGCCCCTCCATCTTCGTTTCTCCAGTCGTCCGATAGAGTGCACGACCATCGTCTGCTAGCGTCGTGGAAGTCTTCAGCCATCTTCGTTTTCCCTGTCACCTGTCAGGAGGCGCTAACGCCGTTTGTGTTACAGATGGCGGCCGCCAGGAGCACTGGTGTCGACATGCATGGCAGAATTCCGATGTGCAGCAGGCAGGATACTTACCCATACATGCAGTACTCGGTGTAAGTAGCTCAAGAAATGCCAGACGCATGTGGTTTCGATCGAACCACCAATGAGTGTTGCAGCTCGACGGTTCCGATAGCACAGGGAAGCTAAAGTGGTGTGGTTCGACGGTGAGGGCTAAAGGTCGTGATAAACAGCGTCAGCCTAACACGAGGACTGGGGGAACTGCTTGCAACATATGAAACCACCGCATTCATGAAAAATTAATTCACTTAACAAATAATAAAGGACTAACATATATGCAAATGCGCTGCGAGCACGATGTTGTATAGGACCGTGACTATAAAAAATACGTGATAGATGTAGTGATAATTTGAAGATGCATTGCACGACTGGTAAAGATTGTGTTCCTTTACTCGCTTCTAAACATCATGCATTTAAACCGACACTGCTAAATATTGCTGAACAGATATAAAGCATAAAAGTAAAGGAAAATAGTTATAAACACCTACCAACCGATGCGTATTGGACAAGCGGTGAGCACTGTACATCGTATCAGTCGTTGCTAGACTAGACCATGCGTCTAAAAACTGACGTGGTAGCCTTTGTTAGTACAGAATTATAGCAAAAAGTGATCGTAGCGCATGTGCATCTCAGCACAATTGTGTGTGTATGTATGGATGCATCTTATATGCACGCGAATGTAGTTGTAATTAATGGCCTGCACTCACGCGAACCATAATAGATATAGTTCAAATGCTGCTCATTTTTGTATATAACTTTTATGCNATTAATGGCCTGCACTCACGCGAACCATAATAGATATAGTTCAAATGCTGCTCATTTTTGTATATAACTTTTATGCAAATAAAGTTGTGGGTATGCACTAGAGACCCGCAGTTTTTTTATATATTACTTTACATAACTTTTATATAGAGTGGNAAATAAAGTTGTGGGTATGCACTAGAGACCCGCAGTTTTTTTATATATTACTTTACATAACTTTTATATAGAGTGGTGGCTTGCCCAAATTTTAATGTATACATTTTCAAATATTTATGTTTGTGTAACTGACATCGAATTTCGATAAGCCACGGTTAAGTGTTCAGTTGCAAGCCACCCACTTAGCGTACAGGCGTAATACAAGGGTTAAAAATAATAACATTATCAGTCTTAGCCCAGAAGAATGAGCTAATGAAACGTCAAACCAATAAATCACGTAGCTGTATAGAATCGTTTGTTTTGCGTTTTCGTCTTTATTATCTTATCGTGTCTTCCGATATAAGTTTTATGCTCCCTTCATTATTAAAGCATGTCGTTTCTTTATTTTTTTCATTGTTTGAAGATATTACACGTATTACTAGGAAATAGCTCTTTATCATTCTCNGCATGTCGTTTCTTTATTTTTTTCATTGTTTGAAGATATTACACGTATTACTAGGAAATAGCTCTTTATCATTCTCTGCTCAATGTGGCTATTATCTATATTGCGTCGTGATTGTTATAATACGTCTTCTGAAATAAAATTTTTACCCATATTACTTTCACTGTGTGTCGTTTCTGTGTGAGTTTTTTTTGGCAGTGTTTAATTATTCCCAATAGATTCCGTAAATATTATCATTTCCGGAGTTGTGTTCATTGTGGTTGTTTTACATCATTTATTGTGTCCAGTTTGTTGCCTTCCGCTCGTTGATCCACGTTCTACTGATTCCTAGATTATTCTATAGTTCCTAGCTTCTGTCGTTCATTTCCTGGGATTTGTTTGGTTTTTGGTTTCTTTATTTTGTTCATAGGCTTGTTTCCGGCAGTTTAAAAAGTCCATTTAAAAACTCACAAAAAGTTTTCACTGCCACGAATTAATGCCTCTTTCACATAAACAAGAATCACTAAAAATAGCTTTTAACAGTTCTCTGATACTCCCAATCGCCTTCCATTACATACATTGTACAACACATTTCACTGCCTCCCAATATTCTTGTGGCTTAACGGAATAGTATGAATTCCATCTTCGATTTTTCTTACAAACGTAGTGAAAATTAATTTTTTGGAATTTGTACAGTATCAATTATACCTGCATTTTCCCGTGAAGGATTCAAATTATTAAATAATTAGGTAATATTTGATTACGGTTACAGATGTGAAACTTATCATGTAAGAAAAATCAGTTGAATTTTGAAATAACTGTTAAGGTGTTTTCTATGCGAGGCTTGGTTTTTAAATATTGACTCAGAAAATTAAGTTATGGAGGAAAATACGTAAATCCAAGAGAGCAAGGATAATTCATGTTTAAACGCAATAACTTTCCGAGCAGTTTCTTCATCCATCGTGATCACGACTCCTACTATTTTTCTTTATCTTGCTATTTACATTAATCAGTGTTGCACTTGTATTATTGATATCCAATGCTAGATAAGAAGTTCCACCTGCATCGCCGAAGCCCGGTGTAGTGGAACTGCACACCGCCACAGAGGGCAACAGCTTGCTACCGGAGACACCACATGTGAAGGCACTCCGCTGCATCGGGCAGCCTGGGTTGCGGCACGCCGCAAGAGGTGCAAATGCAAGCTCAACTAGTACCTTGGCTCGCCTTTTCGTCTCGCCAGCCAGTCCGTTCGAGAGCTTCACCATGGACGGTGTGTACTTGCACTTGGTGTTGGTGTGTACTTGCACCCGTGCATTATGTGCACCCCACGTAGAGGCAATTCAGTGATGCGATTCCTTTATCTTAATGCAAATAAATCGCACGCATGTCGACGTGCTTGGTTTTCATTTCAATGAGCTCTCGCCCGTTGCAAGTGTAGCCCTAGGAGCTACAGTGGTGACCGCGACGTGATAGTTAAGCCCGCCGTTCGAGGAGAGTTCGGGCAGTGTTAAGCGCAATCTAATCGCACGAAATTACCCAACGCGTCGGGCTCTTCTGGACCGTCTTGCTCGGGAGTAGAAGGGTTACCCAATTATACGACACTCCGGTCGTACGCGCTGCGTTGTGTCGCGTGGGTAGAACGACCAGTCGCCGCTGGCTCCCGCGAATCGTCGCGGGNTAAGCGCAATCTAATCGCACGAAATTACCCAACGCGTCGGGCTCTTGTGGACCGTCTTGCTCGGGAGTAGAAGGGTTACCCAATTATACGACACTCCGGTCGTACGCGCTGCGTTGTGTCGCGTGGGTGAAGGACTTCAAAGGTGTTCCGTGCCACTTCCGCCCGCTACACGCGACCTACTCCCATGAATCGCCGCGCTGGCTCCGGAAGTAGTGTGACCATATCGGTTCTGGAGATCTCCGACGTCATGACTGACCCTTCGCCAGCCGCTTCGTCTATTGACCGGGTCGCAGTTCGGACACCGCCTTTCTAGGTTCCAGACCTGGAAATGTGGTTTATACAAGTGGGGAGCCAGTTTGTACTCGCGGTTAGTCTATCAGACGAGACTAAATTTAATTACGTGGCAGGCAGCCTAGATTCCAAGCATGCCACTGAAGTTCGGGTTACCATGATCGGTCCCCCAGCTAAGGATAAGTACATAAAGTTAAAGACTGAACTAATCAAGCAGCTAAGTCCCTTCACAGGAGCGAAAGACACGGCAATTGTTGGAGCACGAGGAAATGTGTGCTCGATGACCATCGCAGTTCTTACAGCACCTCTGGAGTCTGGCAGAGTCGGTTGTTCCTAACAACCTTCTGAAGTCGCTGTGGCTGGGTCGCTTGTCGCCATCAACACAAGCTATCCTGGCAACCTAAGTCCATTCCTCACTGTACTCCTTGGCCGAACTCGCCGACATCATCGCAGACCTTAACCCGAGGCCGCAGATAGCCGAAGCCACTTCGCTCGAGGCCATGTTCGAGAAGATGTCGGTGATGATGACGAAGATTGGGGATATGACAGCAACAAAACGAAAGGAAATTGCAGCTGTCAGTACCAGCCAGAACCAACGAACTCGTCAGTGCGACCGCTCACCATCCACAGCATACTGTCCACATTTCCACAGCAGCAGCTCGTTCGGGGTTTGCTTGTACCACCACTACTTTGGAACAGAGGCACATGAATGTACATTATCTTGCCAGTATACCACGGAAAATGAGCAGGGGACTCGATGATGGCGGCCAGTGACTCCTCCCTGACTCCTGGTAGCCACCTCTTCATCACGGACAAAGGGACTAAGGTAAAGTTTCTTGTGGATACAGGTTACCTGTGTGACCATTTACCAGGACAGCACCCAGAGTCAAAGTACGCACTTTTTGCTGCAAATGGTTTGACGATCGTCACTAACAGCTTTGTTACACTCACCCTTAACTTCTGTCTCAGGCGCGATTTAGTCTGGCATTTTGTGCGAGCAGATGTTACAAGTCCATATTTGAGGCCGATTTCTTCAACTATTATAGGCTTCTAGTCGATATTCGAAATCAGTGCCTAGTCGACAGCATCACTTTTCTCTTGCTTCTGGGTGCAGAAAAGCTTCTTGCAACGTTAGCATTATCAGAACTCTTCTCCAGTCTCCACCTTACTCGAACATCCTCCATAAGTATCCCAATCTCACTCGCCTATCCGGGACACCTCGGTGTGTTGGGTACAATACTGTTCATAATATCAACACTACAGTATGGCAGGCACCTGATATGCTGCAAATAGTGAAGAGGGTATTCGAGGCCATGCTAACAGTAGATAGATTATGCCAATCTGAGGACAAGGGCTGAGAGCTGCGGATCTGTGGATCCCCCGCCTTCTTGGACCTGCCATCTTGGAGTATGTTATAGAGTCATCTTGGATGATGACACAGCTTAATTCTTGTTTCCATCCACCATTCTGTTTCCATTATCTAGTGTCCTTGACCTTGAACTTTAACAAAGTGACATTAAAAACCCAAAAAATGCAAAAATATTCAAAAAAATCTAAAAAATCCAAAAAAAAATTTCAAATGTATTATATTCCCAGGGGTCCCCCACCCACGCCATTCAACACCTATACTCATTATATTGTATGCATCCATATTGGTTTTTTCGTTTGTCATTTGTTTATACATTGCTGGAGGATGCCTTCTTGGATTTTATATGTTTACTTTTACATCACCTAGGTGGTGCTACNCATTTGTTTATACATTGCTGGAGGATGCCTTCTTGGATTTTATATGTTTACTTTTACATCACCTAGGTGGTGCTACTGTATTAATTCACCCACCAGGTGAGTTGTTGATTGAGCCACCAGACTGTAGCCATATTTGTTAATGTTTTAACTATAAGTTGTGCTGTCAGTACCCTCCATGTTGGACTCTATTTTCAACACATAGATGGCACTGATGACACCGATCACCATTTTGTATCTGGGTGACCTTCATCTTGATCTCAAATTTGTGACCTTGACCTCGTGCCCATTCCCTTAGATGTCCTTACACCCAAAAAATAAAAATTTCTAAAAAATTCCGAAAAATTCAAATAATTGCAAAAAATATAAAAAAAATTATAAAAAATTAAACTCGTGTTTTTCTATCAATATTTTGATCAATATCGCAATCTTTCCATAAATATTTCATTCAACCTCGCAATCTTTCCATCAATTAGCACCGCAATCAGCAATCCACACAAAAATCCACACCAATCCAATACAAACCACACACCAGCCCACACACAAATTAACATACCATTCCACAACAATCCACACACCAATCCACACGAATCCATACCAATCTAGAACAATCCAATACCAATCATTCGTAATCCTCCTCTGTCACAGCAACCGACGGCAATCCTTCGATCAATCCCAATCCTTCGATCAATTCGCAATAATTAGCAATCCTNCCTCTGTCACAGCAACCGACGGCAATCCTTCGATCAATCCCAATCCTTCGATCAATTCGCAATAATTAGCAATCCTCCTTCGAAATCCACATTAATCCTTGCCAATCCTTAGATCAATCCCAATCCTTCGATAGATCCTTCGATCAATCCTTCGGTTTGTCCCCCACCCATATGTATAGAAGGNCTTAGATCAATCCCAATCCTTCGATAGATCCTTCGATCAATCCTTCGGTTTGTCCCCCACCCATATGTATAGAAGTTACATTCGCTCTCCAACTGTCTGCAAATTAGTACATGTCGACAGAATTAATCTTTTGTATGCAGTCAGTTATCAATNTACATTCGCTCTCCAACTGTCTGCAAATTAGTACATGTCGACAGAATTAATCTTTTGTATGCAGTCAGTTATCAATGCATTTTTATACTGAAAGTTTTTATTAATATTCTGTACTCGTATCTCTCTGTTAATAGTCGAGTGCTCATAGCACCACTTTATAAAGTTGTGAGGGATAAATGGAAACCACACAAAAATAATAAAAACACAATTATTATTAAAAAATGTTATTTTGGGATTACAATTTCAGAAGAAAGCAGTTATTCACATCATGCCATATAACCCTTGAGCTTTAGTTCACTAATGATTGAAGATAATTTGCTACAAATCTCCTCCTTGTTGGAAAGTATTCAACTCTCTGAGTCTATCAACAAGTTCATTCGTGTCTTCGGGAAAATACGCAGCCAGTATTACCTGCGTCTTCTCCCTTCTTCATGTCGCTTGTTGCAGAAAATGTGTTGGAGTGGTGTGCCAGTACATTGAGAAAATCGCGATAGTCTTCAGCACTATCACTATTCATGTGCGTTTTCATTAATGCTATCTTCATGATCATTAACCTCCTGTTTTGTATACTATATTAAATTTGCTTTTCTTTGTAGCAGGAGTTGTATGCGTATCAGTTTTTAGAGCCGACCACCCTTTATTTTGAAGTTCGTTGAATTCACGCGAAAGTCTTGCAAGTGTACATTCCACACAAATCGACTCTACTGGACTCATTCGGTCTTTAGCATTAACTGTCTCATCATAATCGCCTGTTGAATCGGTACCCATAGATGTAGCAAGAGGTATTGCCGACAACACTTGCTGACTCCCAGTAGACGAATTCTTGCAGATCTCGGTATGTTCTATCAATATATCGTTTTGCACAAACCGCATGGGACCAATATCTCAATGCTTCCTCGCCCGAAAAGGACTCTTCGTACAAACAGTTCTCTCAAGCCGACGAGCATTTTGAACATAGGTGAAAACTCGATTGCAAAATCGGCACTGGCGGCAACCAGTTTGCGATGATGCAAGTCGCGGCTCCATGATAGTTGAGGTCAAAGGCAGGCCTTCGTATTAGCAATTCATCTTCGTGGTATGACGAGAGAGCACTTCCAAATCTATGTTAACTTCCCAACGTCTGAACAAGAACTAAGGTATCAGCATGAATCTCAGCTCTATATATACTTTCTCCTATCATTTGGAAAACGCCGTCCGATATTCCCTGTGGCCAAGAGGAAACTATAATTATTTTAATAGTTTCGGGCTCCGAACTCGGGCCCCTGCGCCAAACCTAAGAGTTACAGATTGCTTAAAAATGTGTTGAGTTGCACATGAATACTAAACAGTTCACGAACTGCGCTAATAAGCTTAGAAAACTCGCGTTATTAATAATATTGCAAACCTCATATTTTACCCCGACTCCATAATAATTCTTCTAAACCTTACAATTCGCCTTTATTGTATATTCCTCCCATCTCTGGGCAAAATTACCAAAATTTCCTAAGTTCGAAAGAAAAATATTTTTTAATAGTTTCACGTCTAGAACAAAGGTCCCTACGCCACGTCTAAACGGTAGATATTGCTTAAATGTATATATCAGGTGCGTATAAGCACGTAAACAGACAGCACCTCACGTACAAAGTTCATTAAAAAAGATCCAATGCCCAAGTCGGTATTCGAACTCGGGTCCCTATATCACCTTACATCATTTTATTCTTTGTCCAAAATTTGTCCAACTGCCTACTTTTTATGTTTTATACACCATACATTTATTCCGAATTTATTCTAGCGATTTTGAATAAAGTGTCACATATGTGGTTCTTCAATGAAAAGCTAGTAGTGTTCTTTCTCTCATTCTCAATTATTATCAAACAAAGAAACATTTTTCCTGAAACATATTTTTTGAGAGCAGCGCGTTCCCTACACTTATTTTTACGTTGTTCCGAACACAAATGATAAAATACTTTGATCTGCAGTAATGCAAACATTACGTATACGGTTATGTGGTAGACATATTTGTATACAAAAAACATACGTTGCCTAAGAAAGTGAAATTGTTTTAAACCGGCTACCTTTATTTTTATTAACCAATTGCTTAATTTATTTTGAATTCCTGTTACGGGTAGCCTTGCGGAAATGAATTACGTACAGCATTTATTTTTAAACACAATTACTCTTCCTGTTCAATTATTTCGTTACTGCGAAAATATTGACAGATAGTTACGTTTCTCAACAATCCCTCGTATTGATGCTTAACTTTAGGAATGCATTTTTAAGTAGGTTTGGTAGTAACCTGTAGAATATAAAATAACATATTAGTACATATAAGTTTTATTTTGTGCTGAGAACAGCAAATGCGTCACAGGTATTGCGTGATATGTACGTGTCTGCTCAAAAATACGCGATCAGTCGAAGAGAGCGGGAGAACGATAATAATATTAAAAAAGGATGTAGTCACGGAATTTTTTTTCCGTGGCTAGCTACCCAACTCAATCAAACGCTGGGTGGTTATTGTAAGTTTATTTTAAAACGAAGTTTAGTACGCGCGCGTGCGTACGATGTCGAACCCGCGTCGCTCTGTGTACAGAGCTGCGAGCTTCGACACCTACATACAGTGGCTTACATTAATATTCGGCCACCGATAATTATCGCAGCTTCATGGCCTTTTGTTACATTATAAATGAAGATAAACATAAAACATATTGCTCTATTATTCTTGTGTGCTTTAAATGAAATGAATAGTAGCCAAAAACTGAAATGAGCAGTGCAAGTTAATGAAACACAATATTTTGACCTCGCGTGCTGCATAAGTACGTCACTTTAATATTCGCCATGAAACTGCGGTCATCATAGGTGGCCGAATATTAATGTTATAACCTTGCGTTTCCTGCAGCCTTGTGGGAACAGTTATTTAGCACCGGCAAGCTGAGAGAGCGCGGTAGTCGCACGGCCTTGAGTTGGATACGTTCGCAGCTGACAAATACTGACCCCTCCTCAACCGGGCAACCTTCGCCGACACGTGCAGGCAGAGATACGCCAGTGCAGACACGCTAAGGCTTGTCTTCAACCGGCATTGAATTCAACACCCGTAGCTCGCGTCTGTACGTAATGTGGCGTGAAACATTCTTATAATATATTTTTACGCCAGCCAATCCAAGTGCCATGGAAATTATTGATCCCTCCTATAACGAATTCTTTTTGTGTATCCTGACATCGCCTTTATTGCTTTATGAGCTAGACTTTTTAAAACAGCAGCATTTTGCTATAATAAAACATAACAAGAGAAACACGTTCAGCATGTTGAGCACATCTACTTCACTCTCACGACGCAGCTGGGTTGTAAACAGCGGATTTTTTCTTAAGCTGTGTTTCATGTCAGTATTAAGGCATTTTAGCTTGATACGCCATAATTTGCGGATTTATTTCTTTTTAACATTCATTACATGTTATCGTTGGCGAATTTTACTTAACCGAAAAAAGTACATTCCTTCGCTCATTAGTAAGTGTGACCTCTGTTTTATTCGGCATGTGAAGAAACCAAATTCCATTNCCGACACGTGCAGGCAGAGATACGCCAGTGCAGACACGCTAAGGCTTGTCTTCAACCGGCATTGAATTCAACACCTGTAGCTCGCGTCTGTACGTAATGTGGCGTGAAACATTCTTATAATATATTTTTACGCCAGCCAATCCAAGTGCCATGGAAATTATTGATCCCTCCTATAACGAATTCTTTTTGTGTATCCTGCCATCGCCTTTATTGCTTTATGAGCTAGACTTTTTAAAACAGCAGCATTTTGCTATAATAAAACATAACAAGAGAAACACGTTCAGCATGTTGAGCACATCTACTTCACTCTCACGACGCAGCTGGGTTGTAAACAGCGGATTTTTTCTTAAGCTGTGTTTCATGTCAGTATTATGGCATTTTAGCTTGATACGCCATAATTTGCGGATTTATTTCTTTTTAACATTCATTACATGTTATCGTTGGCGAATTTTACTTAACCGAAAAAAAGTACATTCCTTCGCTCATTAGTAAGTGTGACCTCTGTTTTATTCGGCATGTGAAGAAACCAAATTCCATTNAGTATTCATATTCGCATACTTTTTTACAAGGCCCTACATGGAATTCGCTATCTCATTAACCGTTAAAAGTGCGATTGCAGGCGGGTCTGGCCTACCGTACGTTTGACGTTTGATCTCGTGAAAATGATTTAGCTCGGAGGAATTCAAAGTTTTTATATACCTTCTAGTATATGTAAGATTGCATCTTTAAACGACTTTGAAGCACGTAAGCTTGCACGTGTGCAGTTACCTGACACCATGCGTGCAGACCTGTGAATGCTAACACCGCTATTTCTACCCATGTTGACTTAAGCTGTCTGACAGCATGTAGATTGTGAAAACGACGTGGAAGCAGGTAAGCGTACAGACTACAGTTACCTGACACCGTGCAGGTGCAGGCCTGTGAAAATACTAACACTGCTCTGCCATGCAAGCACAGATTTTTTTAAACTTTGTCAAAGTCGGCTGCCCTGCCTGTCAATGCATGTGCTGTCTCAATGCCTGCATGTGATTGGCCATCTGCAATCACGTGGAAACTCGATGATTGGCTGGTCAGTGTCCGAAAACAATGTATTAATGGCGTAATGCNTGGCCATCTGCAATCACGTGGAAACTCGATGATTGGCTGGTCAGTGTCCGAAAACAATGTATTAATGGCGTAATGAAATTGGTTCAGAGTCAAAATGAAGTCATGTGGCTTGCAGATGCGTATTTCATAAGCAATGGGGGGTCAGCTGAGAGGCTTAGTTTGACAGTGGCAGTCGTGAAAAACACTATCTCAGATCGTGTAAGTAAATTGAAAATGTTTTTTGAATTTTTTTGTAATAATTTTTTTAATACATTTTAAACACAAAAAAGGAAAAAAAAATTTTTTTTCGTTTTAATCCTATATCGTAACCAGTCTGTTATAAACTGTTTAAGTTAAAAACATCTCTATGAAGCAGATATATAGGCTAATCACTATGGTTATAAAGTGCTTAAACATGCATTACTGGAGCTATAAATGATACTTGCAAACTGAATTTCACAAGCCTGACCCTAAGAGTTAGTAAATTATATTCCCCTACCTAAATGCCTGTACATATTTGCTGGCATAAAACCTGACTAGCGAAAAAGTGTGGTCTGCTATATAGATATTAAAAAATAATGTATAAAAACAAACAATGTGAGCATAGGCACATATGATTCAGACTCCGACTGAAAATAACTAAATGTTTTCAATACAACATTTGCCTTTAAAACTTTTCAAAATGGCAAATACGATAAATTTAAACTAAAAAGTTTTCCAATAAGTGTGGTCATGAAACATATATACATTGACTGAGAAATATATAACAAAATGTTTTATCCACTAATGTACACTGAAGAGCCAAAAAAACTGGTACACCTGCCTAATATCGCGTAGGACCCCCGCGAGCACGCAGAAGAGCCAGAAGACGACGTGACAAGGACTCGACTAATGTCTGAAGGTATGCAGGAGGCAAAACACATCATGAATCCTGCAGGGCAGTCCACAAGTCTATAGGAGTGCGAGGCGGTGGAGATCTCTTATGAACAGCACGTTGCAAGGTATCCCAGATATGCTCAATAATGTTCAAGTCTGGTGATTTAGGTGGTCAATAGAAGTGTCTAAAGTCAGAAGAGTGTTTCTGGAGCCACTCGGTAGCAACTCTCGACGTGTGGGGTGCCGCATTGTCCTGCTGGAATTGTCCACGTCCGTCGGAATGCACAATGGACATGAATGGATGCAGGTGATCGGCCAGGATGCTTACGTATCTCTCACCTGTCAGAGTCCTATCTAGACGTATAAGGGTTCCCATTTCACGCCAACTGCACACACCCCATACCAAGGCAGAGCCTCCACCAGCTTGAACAGTCCCCTGTTGACATGTACGGCCCATGGATTCATAAGAATGTCTCCATACCCGTACACGTCCATCCACCCGATACAGTGTTTCCAGTCATCAACAGTCCAATGGCGGTGTTGGCGGGCCCAGGCGAGGCGTAAAGCTATGTTTTGTGCAGTCAACTACGGTACACGAGTGGGCCTTCGGCTCCGAAAGTCCATATCAATGATGGTCCTTTGAATAGTTCGAACGCTGGCACTTGTTGATGCACCAGCAATGAAATCCGCGCCAATTTGAGAAAGGTTTGCACGTCTGTCACGTTTAATTATTCTCGTCAGTCGTCGTTTGTCCCGTTCGTTCACGTTCTTTTTCCGGCCGCAGCGATGACGAAGATTTTATGTTTTACCGGATTCCCGATTTTCGCAGTACACTCGTGAAATGGTCGTAAGGGAAAATTCAAATTTGATCTCTACCTCGGAGATGCTATGTCTCATCTCTCGTGCGCTAACTATAACACCACGTTCAAACTCACTGGAATCTTGATAACCTGCCATTGTAGCTGCAGTAACAGATTTTGCAACTTTTCCAGACGCTTGTTGTCTTTTATAGGCGCTGCCGACCACATCGCGTTACTCTGATTGGTTTCATACCTCTGTTATTTTCATATGCACGCCTATACCAGTTTTTTTGGCTCTCCAGTGTAATTGCACAAGGGAATTGCAGTCTCTGCGTTTGGTGGCTTTAACTTTTATAGACCAATTCTGCATTAATAATAAATTTTAAATACATTTTACTGTATTTTTTTTATTTAGGCATTTTTCAAATGATAAATAAAATATTTCTAATTATTTACAAATGAATAAATTCCTAGACGTCTGATAATTTTACCATTGAATTGACAAGGTCGGTTGCTCCGCCTCTCCATGCATGCTCGCAAACTCAACTCCAGTAACCTAAATGTAATAAAAAACTTTTTTTATTTCTAAGGTACACCTTTTCATGATATTTTTAAAAAGAAAAAATACTTGAAAATAAATTTTTTAAAAGAAAAATATGTTTAAAAAATAATTATTACTATATGAAAAAAACTTATTGCTGGTCTATGTTAGTCTCGGATAGTAAAAAAACTTATATAAAAATGATTACTATGCATTAGAATAATTACGACAAAATATTTATTCATCCCCACACACATACACTTTTACTTCTTTTAACCTTAGTCCCAGCACATGTCCCGATAGCCGAGTGGTGTCTTCATGCCAACCCAATGTTCGGCAGTTCGTCAGTTCTGCAGACAATATTCTGAGCTCTGCGAAAATTAAATAAAAATCAGCAGCCCTAGTGGCCAACTTTAGAATCAACATGGCGGCCAAGCGATAGCGACACCAGTACATTCTAGCTGCCATCTCCATAAACAAATATGATGGTCGAACGACTTCCCCCCCCCCTACCCAGCAGCTGATGTAAATAAAAGACAAGTGGAAACAAGATGGCTGAGAAAATGGAGAATGGCAGAAACAATATTGCGGATTGAAACAAGATGGTGGATGTAAACAAGATGATGGGCGGAAACAATACGGCGGATATAAACATAATAGCGGATGGAAACAATATGGCGGCTGTGATAGAATCCAATATGGCGTTTTTGACATTATCCAGAATGGTGGCTCCAAGATTGTGGCAGATCCGTAGCTGTCAGCCCTTGTCCTCGGATTGGCATAATGTATCTACTACTCACACTTGGCACTGCTCGCCCCTCGGATAGCTCATAGTCATCACCCCTGCATATGGTTCCAAAGAAGGGTGACGTGTGGAGGCCATGTGGTGACTACTGGATGCTAAATGCTCACAATATTCCTGGCAGGTAGCTAATCCCTGACATTCAGAAGCTCTCACAAACTTAGTAGTAAGACCATCTTCTCCACAGTTGACTTAGTCGGGGCTTACAGCCAAATTCTTGTTGCTCCAGCCGACGTCCCCAAAACCGCAATCACTACACCATTTGGCCTGTACCAGTTCCCTTTCATGTCTTTGGGCCTTCGCAATGCCACTTCAGACATGCCAGAGTTTCATAGATGAAGTCCTACATGATTTAGATTTCTGTGTGACATAACTGGGCGACAGTTTAGTGCCATCATATACAGCAGCAGAACACGATCAGCACCTGGAGGAACTCTTCAAGCGACTTAGTTACTATGGTCTCCTCATTAACCCAGCTAAATGTTACTTTGGAGAACTCAAATAAATTTCTTGGGGCACAGCATCTATGCAGAGGGGACGAGTCCCATCCTCAAGGGCAGTTTATGGGCAACCACTATGACCGCTGGCGAGTCCCTAGCTGTTCTTTCAAGTGCCCAACACATGGATACCAGTGGTCTCATCCAGGAACTTCATCAGCACTTCAGCGATCTACAGTCCGTCATGGGCACTCGGCATGGGGAGCACCGGCCATTCTTCTTCAAGGACTTGTCAACTGCAACTGTGGTCTTTGTATATCGCGAGGGTCTGAAATGATATCTTCAGCCCCTTTGCGAGGGCCCCTTCACGGTCCTCCACTGCAACCCCAAAACTGTGACTCTTCAAATCCATGACCGTCAGGTCATGGTCTCAGTGAACCGCCTCAAACCTGCGTTCATCGTTAGAGACAACCTACCAAATGACCGCATCATGGCGCCATCTACACCACAGCTGGAGCTGGTTTCTCGTGATGTGGGCTCATCACTGGCAGGGGAGTGATGTGATGGTACTTCACATCACAAGAATACAACAGCTTGCCACCGGAGACAGCACGTGTGAAGACTCACCACTACCCTGGGCAACCTAGAATGCAGCGCACCCCAGGGGGCGCTCTTAACACGAGCAGCTGTAAGCCCAACATGTCCCTTGGCTCGCCTTTTCGTCTCGCCAGCCAGTTCGGTCAAGAACTTCACCATACACGATTTGTGTGGACGTGTATCCCATGTACAGACAATTCAGGTACGCGATTCCTGTATCTTAGTCCAAATATATCGCTCGCATGTCGATGTATCTGGTTTTTTATTATAATGAGCTCTCGCTCGTTGCAAGTATAGCTCTAGGGGCTACACCAGTAACTCCTACTTCCTTTACACCGAACAAACTATAACTTAGCACCCCCATCCCCTTCTCAAGCAGCCAGGCAGCAATCCTGTTTTTTCAGGTTTTCGCGCGGCGTACAGTGCGCAATAAAGCATGTCACATAATACCAGTCAGTGCTTAGAGACCACCTTACCGTTCACCAGTCGAACCGCACAGTAAAAATTTGATGTATTTTTTTGTTACATAAAGTTTTTTTGGAAACAAATACACAAGAATTTTCTGTAACACTAAAATTGAAATATTTAATGTATACAAAACTTTGCTGTAAGGAACATATAGGCTGTTCATGACTAATTGAGCACTTGTGAAATCAACCTTTGAAAAATGTCACTGCCCTTCCTACATATGCTATTTTAACAGGAAGGGTAAACATTTGTGAACACTCAAATCACCTATTTTTCTTTCTGTTTTATATGTATATGCGTGTAAATATTACCAAATGGTTGAATCACTTGATCGACGGTGGTGTACGGATAAAATAAAGTGGTCGGATCCATTGTAGTGTTCATTTTACTTATAGTGGGAGGACAAAAAATTAGCATATATGCAAATCTTAAGCAGGGCATTCAAAATACCTCTGTTAACCACAAACATCCTATAGAGGCCTATTTCTCTCAGAAGCGCGATAAAGTAGGTAAGTACACAAAGAATAAATGGCGTAGCGGTTCCTTTGTTGTGAGCATAACCATTTTCTGATAAGCTGCGCGAGGCTTTAGGAACGGGCCTTGAATCTGATTGGCTACTGCATGTTGCTAAAGGCTTCGTATTGACTTGTCTGCCGACTGGTTTACCANAAGGACAAAAAATGAGCATATATGCAAATCTTAAGCAGGGCTTTCAAAATACCTCTGTTAACCACAAACATCCTATAGAGGCCTATTTCTCTCAGAAGCGCGATAAAGTAGGTAAGTACACAAAGAATAAATGGCGTAGCGGTTCCTTTGTTGTGAGCATAACCATTTTCTGATAAGCTGCGCGAGGCTTTAGAACGGGCCTTGAATCTGATTGGCTACTGCATGTTGCTAAAGGCTTCGTATTGACTTGTCTGCCGACTGGTTTACCAGGCGCTGATTGGAGAACGGCGTTCCGACATTTTGCTGGCCAATGACGCCATTTTGCAGGCGTTTGCGGCTGTAGTTCGTTGTGAAAGGGGCTGTCACATATCTGAATTCTTAAGTACTCTTGTGTAGCACAGAGACTCTCTAGCACAAGACACATTCCATACCAACACGCATCCAATCTGTTATTGGGATGCATTTTCTTCGATGAAGGCGCACACCACTTCACCTCTGTGTGATTGCCTCTTCTTTGATCGCGTGGTAAATAGCCTATTTGCAATATCTTGAAAGATGTTGATTGAAGTCTTTGAAAAATCACGGCATGTATAAAATGTTTGGTTGTTTCCTAAATATGTCGTATATCTCAAGCATTTTACACATCTTTGATTAAATTTGAAATTTTTTTATATTATCATTAAAGTAAAGAATTTCATTCATAATTAGTATGAATAAAGGATTGACAATAAGTGTGTTCGTAATGCCTAGTAAGAAATAGTTCTCGAAATCTTATGCAAAATATTATTAAACTGAGTGCATACAAATGCATTGCGTTGCGCCTTTGATGTAATTTTCTAGATTTCGTTAAACTTTATTTGCACGAGGAGGAGGAATAGCCAGAAAGTAGAACTTTAGCAGGTTTAGAAATGTTGGAACCAACCATGAATGAATGGACTATAAAGAANGCCAATCTGTTATTGGGATGCATTTTCTTCGATGAAGGCGCACACCACTTCACCTCTGTGTGATTGCCTCTTCTTTGATCGCGTGGTAAATAGCCTATTTGCAATATCTTGAAAGATGTTGATTCAAGTCTTTGAAAAATCACGGCATGTATAATATGTTTGGTTGTTTCCTAAATATGTCGTATATCTCAAGCATTTTACACATCTTTGATTAAATTTGAATTTTTTTTATATTATCATTAAAGTAAAGAATTTCATTCATAATTAGTATGAATAAAGGATTGACAATAAGTGTGTTCNTTTTTTTATATTATCATTAAAGTAAAGAATTTCATTCATAATTAGTATGAATAAAGGATTGACAATAAGTGTGTTCGTAATGCCTAGTAAGAAATAGTTCTCGAAATCTTATGCAAAATATTATTAAACTGAGTGCATACAAATGCATTGCGTTGCGCCTTTGATGTAATTTTCTAGATTTCGTTAAACTTTATTTGCACGAGGAGGAGGAATAGCCAGAAAGTAGAACTTTAGCAGGTTTAGAAATGTTGGAACCAACCATGAATGAATGGACTATAAAGAAGGAACCTACTCGTAATAGGTTTTATCGCTTTTTTTGGATCGATTTTACTGGCATTATATATATATATATATATATATATATATATATATATTCGCTCTTTCACCCTAAGAAATATTTCTTCACTGTAACCCACGATAAGTTACCACAGAAAATATTTGGTTGAATTTTTTTATTTATTTTAATTGTGTTAAGAAGATCTCAGAAATTAATATATTGAAGGCAAGGAGTATATACATTTAACGGANTTTATTTATTTTAATTGTGTTAAGAAGATCTCAGAAATTAATATATTGAAGGCAAGGAGTATATACATTTAACGGGATACAACATAATTTAAACTACTGCAAAGTAGGTTTGCAACAAATTTTTTTTGATACATTTATTGATGGCTCTTATANATACAACATAATTTAAACTACTGCAAAGTAGGTTTGCAACAAATTTTTTTTGATACATTTATTGATGGCTCTTATACCTTGCATCGTCGTCACACTGTTTCAGCTGTATTATTTGTAATTAAGTCATTTACTATATTTAGAATAGTAAACCATTAGTTCAATGATTTAAGGAAACAATTATTTGGCAGTTTATTATTTAGTAAGTCTCGTTAAGTACGAAAATGTACGAAAGGAAAATTTACATCGTTCGCCCCTTTTTTTGATATAGGCCATTCACGGTAAAGTGGGCNGTACGAAAATGTACGAAAGGAAAATTTACATCGTTCGCCCCTTTTTTTGATATAGGCCATTCACGGTAAAGTGGGCACTTTTTTAAGGCCTCTAATTTTAAATAATAGTCAATAAATATGTTTTATTTTAGCCTTAGACGTAAACTTTTGAGTCTGGTGAAATGTATGAACTGTATTTATTACTTACATGGCAATATGTATTTTAAAATGTGGTAGTAGGATAAAAATGGCTGAGAGGAAAAAAGTAGCTAGGGTCTTAAAAGTACTCACTTTACCGTGAACAGACTGTATAAAAAATAATATTTTTACAGTAAACAAAACAAGTTCAAGGAATTTTTTCCTTTGCTCTAAAGAAAATGTCTTCACAGTGTTCTCTTCCCCTCGACCTTGACAAAAACTTATGGCTCATATATCTGACTCTCTTAAATCCCTGTTACACTGTCAAATTCTACCAACGGCGGGACCCACTACGCTTCGCCATTTGTCGTTGAAAAAAAAAATTGGACTTTGTACATTTCGACGAGGATGAACAGTGGCGAATGATTGGTGATGCCGGATTGTTTGGTAACTAAATATGATCACTGATTTCGGGCGTCGATAATTTCCGTCCTGCGCATACTGTACAAAATTGACTTCTTCAGTTGTGGCACCTACATCACTAGCAGTATCTACTTCCACCACCTCAGCACGATTATCTACAGATTCTACAGTGCCATTGAATTATTCCGCTGTTCGCCTATGAAATCTTCAATGGAGCCATCGAACGTTTCGGCTGAGGTACCTATAACACCACCTGCTTCTTTAGCTCCAGCACCTACATCTCTAACAGGTCTGTCCGAGTCTTTGCCTGAACAACTACGTCGTCATCAGTGTCAATTTTGTGGTAAGACATTTACTTTCGGCCACAATGTACGGCGACATAAGCGCTTTAATTGTGCCAAAAATCCCTGTTTCATGTCATTTTTGTGTGACAGGTGTGGTAAGTAATTAAGCCGTAGCGACCATTAACATAGACATGCAAATACCTGTAAAGGTGAAGTGCATTTCTCAGCAATACCTCGGTACCAGGTTTACTGCAATCAGGTCTCTTGTGACTTCGGTAAGTGTCCTCAAAAGTGTAGTTACCAAAATAACCCGCCCTGTACAGTGTGTCGGTGTAATAAACGTCACGATATTTTCGCATAACGACAAGACGAGTGTGAATAACGAGATGCATTGAAGACTATAATCTACAACAAAGTTCCATATATCGAGATGCATATATATATATATATATATATTTTTTTTTTAAGAATGTTGTAATTTTTTGAGGGCATGAGCAACTGCAATAAATTAATCTAATTAAAAAAATGCCAGTGAATAAGATTGTGTTTTATTTTATGATTACTAATTTGCCAATATATACTTAAAACTTAAAAGGTGAAGATATAAAATAAATTTAATTGAAAAATTATTCTATAAAGTATTATTTTACTATATGAACAATTATATAATTAAATAAAAATACCTTTTAAAACTAAACAATTAAAAATTTTTAATAAAAAAAATATATATTTAATAAATCATTAATGTAGTCAAAGTCCTGCGTCGTGCATGTAGGTATACTGTTGATTGAAAAAATATTCTTTTTTAATAAGATGAAAAATTACAGATTTTTCCTATGTATAAATATCAGTGCCGCCAGCTCACCTGGAGGCTGAATCGAGAAATCAACGTCACCTATGTGCTGAAAATAGAATCTAACATGGAGGCACCAATAGCGCATCATATACTTTAAAAACATAAACAAATATGGCTGCCACCTGATGGCGACATAGATTATTAATACACTAGCCCCACGTAGGTGTTGAAAACATATGAAATCCAAGATGGCGTCCTCCAGCACTGTATAAACAAATGAGAAACAAAAACCAAGATGGCATCCTCCAGTAATGTATAAACAAATTAAAAACGAAACAATATATATATATTGCCGCAATTGCTCTGCTCTTGAGAAGCGAGCCTCCAAAATCACCCCGAATTGGCTGAACATTGCCTTTCTGTGGCTCAGTTTTGCAAGCGGGAGGCTCGGTACTTTTTAGAGGGGAAAATGGGAACCGTTTATGCTAAAAGGAAAATTTTGAGGTAAAAGGAAAATGTAGACGGAAATTTAGTCAATTTTAAGGGGAAAGAGATTTGTATGGGAAAAGGGCCGCTGTGGACAGGAATGACAAAGCATGAACACCTCTGACGCTCCGAGACCCCATGCCCTTTTATATACTACTTATGAGCATGCACTTTCATTATGTGGTTCATACGTATCCGGTACAACACAATAGGATCGTAGCAGACAACAAACTGCCACCTTACAAACTTTGTTTTCTCGACAACTGTTCGCCTGAGAAAGTTACACCTAGGCAACGGTTTTTGTACATTGATATACAGATGATAATTATGTGGTTAAAGGGATATAGACTCCCAAGGGTTACATATATTTCTTGGATAACAACATGGCATCCCCAATTTTCTCAATGAATGAGGATGATATTACCCAAAATCAACAACCGTTGGCAAATTTCATATCTCGATAAAACCATAGTATTCACGGAATGGTTCTTTAATTTCAAGTAGATTAAATTTTTTCGAATTAAACCCATTTGAAATATCGATTTTCAAGACCACCTACCTCCCTTACAAATTACTGCAGGACACAGGTCGTATAATGTTTTCTATCTTACTTTGTATCGGGAATCACCTCACAGCGTTAGTACCTGTAGTTCAGAATCAACCTGTACATATTTCAATGAATCCTATGTGGTATCTCCCAAAACCTAACAAATTTACGTATCCAAATTTATACTAAAACCTGGCCAGAAAACATAGCTATGCATTAAAAAAAAACACGTACATCGGATAAGTGGTTCTAGAGTGATAAGTGCACCAACATACAAACAGACAGAGACATTGAGTTTTATAATATGTATAGAATATGTATTTTCATCTGTTTGACATGTTTGGTAAATTGGTTGGTCTATCTGAGTTTTAGTATCTAACGAAACTTATAAAATCACCAAATCCCGAAATCACTGCCACGTTAAGTTTGAAATATGCACTTGAGAGCACAATTATTAGCTTATTTCGAAATGGTTTTATGTAGCATGTATTTTTGAGCTTAGTTCCAAAAAATTATTCTATTATCTCTGCAGTTCTAATTTTCTATGAGGGAGCTATGATTCAAGTTTAGCACTTGAAACAATTCTGAACTATGTAACTGTGATTTAATGCTACGGTATTTCGTAAATTAACATTTCAAAATAACTGCATCTACGTGTTGTTAAAAGTGCAAAAAAAAAAAAAAACAGTCAGTCGTACACAAACTGAAACATACTATATCTCATATTACAAAATTATGAAATCGCCATTTCCAACACGGCCTTCCTTAAAGGCGGTTTGCCGAATTTTGGAAATTGCAAGACTAGCTAATATTTAACCAATGAAATGTTATAGCACTCAATTAATCAGGTCCGATTTTCCAGTCTCTGTTTTTTTAACATTACAGATTAGCAGAAGTGCCCATCCGTTTCCTTTCCGCGAGTGAAGTCTGCTCATGTTAAATGGTACAAATCCACCAACATTAAAAAATTACTATTTCAGGAATAAGTGCAAAACAATGCAGTGGATGTAAGAAACGTGAAGTAGATGATATTCGGTAGGTGTCATAACTTACGTAATAATATATTTTATATGCAAGATTCAACAACATATGTGTTTACTAATACGATTTTATTGTATCAGAAAAATTATTTTATAGCCAATCATTTAGTTTTCAAGTGCTAATTTAATATTTGTTTCCACCTTCAGAGAATTATTATATTGTAATTACACTGAAGAGCCAAAAAAAAAAATCTGGTATAGGCGTGCGTATGCGAATAACAGAGGTATGGAAACAATCAGAGTAACGCGATGTGGTCGGCAGCTAGATCGGTTACTGCTGCCACAATAACAGGTTATCAAGATTTAAGTGAGTTTAAACGTGGTGTTATAGTCGGCGCACGAGAGATGGGACATAGCATCTCCGAGGTAGCGATAACATTTGGATGTTCGCGTACGACCATTTCACGAGTGTACCGTGAATATTGGGAATCCGATAAAGCATCACATCTTCGACATCGCTGCGGCCGGAAAAAGATCGTGAAAAAACGGGACAAACGACGACTCACGAGGATCATTAAACGTGACAGACGTGCAAACCTTTCTCAAATTGGCGCAGATTGGGTTTGTGGACTGCCCTGCAGGATTCATGGTGTGAATTGCCTCCTGCATACCTTCAGATATTAGTCGAGTCCATGCCACGTCGTCTTGAGGCACTTCTGCGCGCTCGGGGGGTGGGGGCTACAAGTTATTAGGCAGGTGTACCAGTTTTTTTGGCTCTTCAGTATATATTCTGATTGTCTAACTTTACCTGAATTATTTCTCTGCGAGGTGCCAATAACAGTTTTTACGGGTGAACTTAATAGGATTTTATGAAACCTTTCCATCTTCAAAACATACGGTTTCATATCGGTATTTACTTCGATTTCCTGTTTTTAGTATTTTCGATGACTTTTAAATAATTTCGAGGACTCCTCTCTCGATTTTGGCAGCTGACAAACGTTTCGGATCACAGTCCGCCAAAACAAATTAAAGCTGCTGAGCCCTTTTTTAACATGTCTTAGTTACATTATTTGCCAAGAAGTCAGCACTAGTTATAAAATGCCGATTCTAGTGAACCTAGCGTCCTGATGGGGAGCCGGGGAGCCACGCCGGCCATCTTGGATGACGTCACGCGGCTCTTTTTTCCATCGGAATTTCATTTATTCCCTCAAAAACTGCCAAAATCACCAGAGTTTCCCTCAAAAACAGCCAAACATATAGTAATACTAGCGAACCAGCCCGTCTTCGCCCGGTAACAATTTAGTTTTTAGAGCGATACTTTGAAAGACAAAAATGATTACTGTAGGTCATCCTTAAAAGATAAACATATTCTATCTCGGACTCTTCTAAAGTATCTGTAGACCTTTTTGAGAGTTACAATTCTGTGGTACATCAATTTTATGTATCTCTAATGGTTTAGTCAGCGCAAGCCACGTAGTCGCCCTAAAAGCGGGGTTTTACGACTTTATAACAAACGGTTCAACATATCTCTACTATACATGCATTAAATATAAATTTATTATACAACAAACCTTCCTCAAAAAATTCTCTAAACGATGTTGAAAACCGCATTAAAATACATCAAGTAGTTTAGAAGTACTAAGCGAATACACAGTCAGACGCGGATAAGCGACTTTGTTTAGTACTATTTAGAAATAGAGAAGAGACTAGAGATAAACGAACAATATCAGTCCAACACAAGAGCAGCGGCCCGAGTAATCGTTACCATGGGTAACCCTATACAACTAGCCATATATTTAAAAAATAAAGGGAGTATACATTCGCACCGATAACAAGACATACGTAGTCGCAGGTTAAATTAAAACACGTACCTGTTACTGTGAATAAAAACCGTCAACCAAACGCGAGGGTCCGGGAATCCGAGTGTAAAATATACGAAAACGGTCCTGTACGTGAAAAATCAGAAACGTAAAAAACCAATAAAGGACTGGCAAATAAGTAAGTACATAATGAGCATGATATAATATAGTCAAAAAAAATATATATATATATATACTATCCCGACGTGGCCAAAGCCAGTAATAGTGAAATCAGCGTTGCTTTCACGCCAACATGAAAAAAAGAAAGAATGATCACTAGGACCAACACCAAAAGTTGAATTCTTTACACATTTTGCGACTTGTAAAGACTGTGTTCCTTTGCACGACACAATACAACATACATTCAAACCATAAGTAGAACAAGAGGGACGTCACAGCTACGCGTCGATGAAAACAGATATAAGAAAAAATTGTTATCAAAGGAAATATTTATAAGATATAAACAGCCAGTGTATATTGCGCAAGCCTCGAGTGCTTTAAGTTATGTTAGGCGATAATAATTACCATTGTAAAGTGCGGGAACCATAAGAGGACATCACTGNAGTAGAACAAGAGGGACGTCACAGCTACGCGTCGATGAAAACAGATATAAGAAAAAATTGTTATCAAAGGAAATAGTTATAAGATATAAACAGCCAGTGTATATTGCGCAATCCTCGAGTGCTTTAAGTTATGTTAGGCGATAATAATTACCATTGTAAAGTGCGGGAACCATAAGAGGACATCACTGCTACACACTCATGCAACAGATTTAAAAACAAAATGTAAAAAGGAAACCCATTATAAGAACTTACTAACCAGCGCAATCATATAGTACACAAGCGTCGTTTGCTGTACGCTATGTTAAACGATGCTAGACAAGACCGGACCGTCCTGGGTAGTACAACAGAATAGCAAACGACTGCCTCACAAACCGACTGAAACGAAACTGTCATTAGGAATACAGCCACCACTCACGTCACTAGCAGTAATGCGCATCCGACCCGACCGACGTTGTACGATAAAATAAAACCTTGGGAATCTGTAAGGTAGTCCAGATGGTCGACTGGCGGTGAAAGCACCGTGCAGCCCTCAGGAAGTCGATGGACTAGCACGTAAATACTAGCCGAGAGAGATGCGTCATGCTCCTGGGTGGCACACCAGCCGAGTCTCACACATGCACATCCCAATAAATTACACAGTACAAGGTAAGCATGTATCCCGTTTTAAATATCATATATAAATGTAATTATTTGAATACATACCATTTATAGTGCTAGACTGCAAGCACGTACGAAACAACATACATTTAAACCATTAGCCTCGCAAGAGAGACGTCACTGCTACGCGCTGAGACAAACATTAAAAAAAATTATGATAAAAGCAAATAGTACATGTACTTATTTAAATATGTGCCATTTATATTGCTAGAACTGTAAGCACATTACGAAACGAATTACCCTGAATCGTTTGCCACAAAGTTTTTGTTATTATATAAATATCATTAAATGTACGAACTTTGTAATTACGAGTTAGGAGGTATCACAACACATAAACACACACACATACATTTTAACTATGTATGGACTCTGGTTTTAGAAGGCCCAAAACANGAGTTAGGAGGTATCACAACACATAAACACACACACATACATTTTAACTATGTATGGACTCTGGTTTTAGAAGGCCCAAAACACAAAGAGAAGAGGTTTATTTTAAGTGAAAAAAAAAACTGTTGTAGCTGTTTCATATACAGAAAACCTTAACCTTCGAGTGAATCTCGTAGCTATACATGTAAACTCCAACGAAGCACAGATCACAATGATCGCAATGGTATATATTACAGACCAAGAAAGCAACTTGGCACTTACAAGAATTGTAATTTCGCCTCCCTTGACAAAACATACTTACTTTTTGCATATGGTATTAACATTTTTTACAGGTAAAAATTCGTGTACCCTGGCGGCGCTGGAGACATTGCATTATACTTGAAAATTAAGTAATGCAGTTTCAATCAGCTAGTTAATCCAATCATTTCAGAGGTAAAAATACAACATGATACGCAATGAAAAAACTTCTGTGTTATATATATATATATAAGTATCGATTACATCATGAAAAAATCGCAATGAACTCTATCTCCAAATAAATATTTTCGTACATGACGGTATTCAATGTATGTTCATCACAAATACTTGCAGCCTGCCAGTCATTTATAAGTAGGTAGCTAGTAGGCCACACTGTGAAAACCCAAGCACAACATGAACCATCATGTAGTGATAATCGTATAAAAGCATACATCATGTAAAAAATGATACCCACTTCGTCATCGAGCGTGCCGGAAAGCAGATCGTTAGATCTTCATTAAACTTCCGCGATCGCGTACGCTGTTACAATATGAAGACGGAAGCATCAGTTGAAGACATACCATCTGTAACACTGGATGTGTCGTCAACAGCAAGGGTCTCTGAAGATTCGCTCCTTCCATCACAACATGAAAGTAGTAATTGCATGTTCGCCTGCAGTGATAGTCTGAATAGACATAGAAAGAAGTACAAAGTCTATGCTTGTTGTTCATCGGGAAGTGAGTGGAAGTATTGTAGCAAGAGATTTACTTGCAGTCTACCAGACATTAACAAACACACAGTAGTAGGTACATTTCTTAGATGATTGAAATTTTAAAAATATAACAAATTATTTTTTTTTGCATTGATTCATATTCTTAACCAAACCACACACACATACATAATATATCATTCAATATGGCATGCAGCTCTGAGTTCATCATTAACCGAATTTATCTTTTCGCTGACAGAAAGATATCCACTTCTATGAAATGGAACCAACACATGTCGTCTATCAACACAGCCATTTGAGTCTTCAGAAAATAATTAGCTAGACTTCAAATAACACTTCGCAGAAGGTTCACGATGCATGTCTTAATCTATGTTCTTCTGTGATGTGTAGGTTGCTTATGATATGAATTTGGTTACTTTAACTTCTGTGTGTGGGAAATTACAGCCAGCTATACTTATAAGTGGGCTTTGGGCGTACTTGGTGCGTGCGCGCGAAGCTACTCTAGGCTAGCGTGCGTGGGTAGGCTTCTCTCCGTGTCGCGCAGGTGGAATGACAGAGCATGAAACTCGTCCCGTTAGGATGCCAGGTGATAGGAGGCCAGAAAGAATATAAGAAAACCAAGGTGGAATGATATATCATGATGAGAGAAGTTGCATGACAGAGTAATGAACTCGAACATTATTCAGGCAAGATGGATGGTGCTAGCATGGGATGATAGAGCATCCTTGTAAATGATTGCACACTCAGGCGGAAAATTGCACAATTTCTACCGGATTCATCCGGATTGAGCAAAAGCCAGCCGTATTGTGCAAAATATATTTTTTTGTGAAAAATTTTGCCGGTTTTGAGGGAAATTCGGGAAATTTTGAGTGAAATTCTAGCGATTTTGGCAGTTTTTAAGGGGAAAAAAGGGAAATTCCGAAGGAAAAAAGGACCGCTTGACGCCATGTTCACTAGAATCGTCATTTTCTAACTACTATCAGCTTTTTTAAAGGAGTATGGGAGAACAAAGAAGAGGCAGCTGTGTTAAAGAATTAAGCTATTATCAGGCTATTTCCCACCTTGCAGGTTTGTCGGCGAGCTATTCTTAGTTTGGTGACGTGAAAACGTTTGTGTTCTATTTCCTAAACGAGTTTATGGACAAACGAAGGTTTTTCTATTGAAAGGGGGTTTTATTCTCCCAAATTTGTAGCATCTTACTGTTTGTATTTTTTTTCCACCCGGAAAGCGTTTGTGGGGTCTCGGCTCACCTGATAAACGCATGCTAGTCGCAGATTTTAACTCTCTATCATAATCCACGATTCTGTATTTTTTCTTTTGAAATGAATATTATGTCGTTTGTATTGTAAAGGGGTTACGGTTCCACAAAATTAAAATAACTTTATTTATTTTACATTTTTAAATACATGACATATCTGTTACAGATATTTAATTCAAGGTTTTTTCCTGAAACTATGGAAAACTATATTATAATTTTATTAAAATTATTTTATTTTTAAGTTATAAACTTTTTGTGTACTTAAATTAAATTTAAAATGTTACACTAGTTGTCAATTCGCCTCATTGTAGTAGATTCTTCTGATAAAAAAGTTCTTAAGTTGGTTTTGAAAGCAGAACTGTCTGTTTTGTGTTAAAACATTCAGTCATGTACATTGGGACTCCTGTGCAATTTACAGCTATATAGTCAATACAGCGCGAACATTAGTAAGAAAATCAGTTCATCACTAGATTCCTCTTTCTGAGTGCATTCTTTTGTTACTAAATTTTACTACAGTTAACGCGTGCCGACATTGGATTAACTGTTACTGTTCCCACTAAGGTATTCTTATTGGTAACGAAATTACTCTCAAAAAACACAGAATGATTTTCAAGCAAATTAATCCGCAGAGCATACTGGCTGAGCTAGCATTCAGGTAGGAGGCACTAATCCCAGGAGTCTTAAAGCTATTAGACGCGCCTGGGAGTCATTGGACTCTCTGTCAAGAACAGCCACAAAACAGAGCCTGCTTCCAACGCCAAAAACTGCACAATTCAAGGCAATGCCGTCTTAACAACTCATATTTTCGCCGTTTTCAAGGTAATCTTCTCGCAAAAGAAGAAGGAAAGAAAAATGCATCACTACTTATTGGTTAATGCAACAGGTAAAAGCGCGTGTGTTGCACGTTGGCAATCACACCAAACACCGAGAGTGTCTGGTCATGCTGAATCTGAATCGTGTCTGAATCGCATTCCGGAGGTCGAGTATCCCTAGCTGGCTGCACTGGATTTGTCACATGGGTCTCAAATTAAGCAGTTGTATATATTCTAATCTTTTTTTTAAATAGCGAATAGTTCCATGTAAATCTTTTTTCAGGATAGAAATTAGTGTCACTAGTTTGTTGCCTATTCATAATTTGGCTACCGAAATATTAATGTGATCGTTGAAAAACGTCAAAAGTTATCAAAGTCGCAGTATATAGTCCTCTGTTTACGATATATTTCTATTGTAAAAATCTGTTTTAAATTGTAGCGATAATGATGTATAATTTTTTAATATATTGCTATAGTCAGAGCTTTAAAAATTCTGAGCTTGTTCATGCCATTTTCCATCGCCGCCGCAATGCATCCTCATCGCTGGATGTGGTCTTGAGGCGTTTAATATTCATTATTGGGAATTCCTTTTAAATGGCGGCAATATAGATTAAAAATAACGAGGAAAAGGAGTTAAAGTTGCTAAAAGAGTCAAAACCGATCGTTGATAGTTTAAAAATTCTTTATTCTTGAAGCAGTCATTGAATAATGCATGAGTATAGAAACCGCCAGGCAAAGCTAAATTTTATGTATGGTTTATGGAGATAAGTGCTGTTCCTAGCTCGCCCGATACGATCGCCATCGACGATCGGGTATGGCCAGATAACACTTCCAGCGGTCAACGAGAGAACTAGTTAAAATACCACCAATATAGATCAGTGTTTTAAAGTTTTGGAATTTTTGGAAAATTATTAATATCTCTAACAGTAATTAAAGTCCATTCTTGTAGATAATATTAAAATAAAAAGAAAAAGTTGATATGAGTTGTTAAATACAGGATGGGGACACAATTTTCAAAATTTCCCAAAATGTTGAAAATCCTCCTGCTCTTGCATTCCACTTCGACGGCGGCCATTTTGTAAGCCAGTATGTAAACGTCTTGCTCTTGCATTTTATTTCGGTGGTGGCCATTTCTTTCAAATTTTGTAAAAAAAATTTCAAATTTTTCGAAATTTTTTTACAATTAAAATTTTTTTTTTATTTTACTTAAAAGTAAAAAAAAAATGTTTTCTCAAACATTCCATGGCGGCCATTTTGTTTCGCAACATAGCTTCAGGCGTGTCCCTATAACGATGCCACATTACATCGCCGCAGACGTGTCCCTACAACGACGCCCAATGACATCGCCCTAGGCTATGCCCATAGCCCCAGGCTATGTAGGTGTCCCTACAACGACGCCACATCGCCCCAGGCTGTGCGGGACATTTCGACGGGTGCCGCGGTGATGCAGTGGATAGACGACATGCAAAACTTCGTGCGCTTGCATTCCATAGCGACAGGGTGCCATGGTGGTGTGGTGGATATACAACTCACTGCCCGAAGCTGCGGCAGTCCTCGAAAATTCCATGGCAACCATTTTACCACATAGCCTCAGGTGTGTTCCTGCGACGACTCCCCTGACTTCATTACATAGCCCTAGGCTATAGGGTTCCGCGGTGACGTAGTGGAAAGACAACTCACTTCATGGGGCCATGTCAGCTTGGCGGACAGATGCCTAGCTTCATGGGGGCCATGGTGGTGAGGTGGATTGACAACTCGTTTCTTGGGGCTGCAGTGGAGCAGTGGATAGACATAGCATCATGCATGTCCCTACGACGATGCCACAACTTCATGACATAGCCCCAGGCTACAGGCGGATGTCCCTACAACGACTCGCCATAGCCCAAGGAGTCGCATGATTTTCGGAAATATATTGAAAATATTGTTTTGATACAATGTCCTCAGGCTCTGCCGACATCACCAAGAAATTATTTTTCAGGGACAACACCTATAGCCCCAGGCGATGCGTGATTTTTCGAAATGTATTGAAAATTTTATATTTTGTGCTACAACGGCCCAGGATCCGCCGGCATCACCGAAAAAATTATCATCACCCATAACCCCAGGCGATAAGTGATTTTCGGAAACATATTTAAAATTCTTATATTCTGGTACAACACCCCAGGCTGTCCGCGGCTCCATGACATCACCAAGAAATTCAATTTTACCGCGACAACACACTCCATCGTCCCAGGCAGCGCGTGATTTTCGGAAAGTTATTTAAAATTATTATTATTATATTGTGATACAGCCAGGCGGTGTGGGACTCCATCAACTCCCTCAAGAAATTCCTTTTTCGTATGCGGTACACTCACGACGATCATCAGTCAGTACGAAAAAAAAAAACAGCCATGCACACAGAGAAGCAGCACACCCTCTCTGATACTCGTACTTCCAAGACAATGTCCCGACCACATCACCCCCGATCTCGATCGTTCAACACTAACATAAGTATTACAGTTAAACCATTTGCATATCAGTTCAATGGAAATAGTGCCACAGACCGCTACACTTCCTTTCCGTATCAGTGATGTCGACGACGATGAAACTAATGTCTTCAGATAACATCACGGAAAGCTACTACCCAGCACCGTTTGGGGTATCATAGCAGAACCGAGCAACTGAAGTAAGACACGTGTGCTTCTCAGCCTTATGGAGGAACCCAGTGGTCTTCGGTACGAGAACATTTACCTATACTCGAAATCAGTACAACAGCCAAAGTACTTACACCTAACACAAATACTACAAGCCATGGACGGACTTCGTTATTTTCCATTTAGTGACAATGTCGCGGTCGTGCAGCCTAGTGATGCCTTACCAAACTCTGTGTTTATTTTCGACGATGTGGCATGTGGGAAACAGGTGACATTGCAGTAGTATTTCAGCATTGGACGACATGTAGCAATGGATTCTATTTACCTATGTCAAACATATTCACGCATGTCTAAACAGCTTCTACATGACAATGCTAACTTCCTTCTTTTATTTTGTATGGACGACTTGAATTTACGTCACGTATACTCTGACAATGTTAATACTGATATGACATTCGACATATTTAAAGACGTATGTTCATGTTGCTGGCGCGAACCACATGGTTTCCTAGTGATAACAAAGAATTTTCCACTTGATAAGGGAGGGTACTGTAGGGGTTTTTATCAGTTCATCATCGATCATCAGTGAATTATGAGCTACTCAGTATCCAAGTTCGGCCACAGTGCCCTGAAGCGTGCACTGGAAAACTGTATTATATCTATAATCCACAGGAACTGTAGTTTCGGAGGAAAACGTGCCGAGAATCTAGGCAGCGCGAAACATGATGGCGAAGCAGCTAATGTTTCCTTTGTTCGAAGTGACACTGCAGAAGCGTTGCGGCCAGTGGCGGCACTTCGAACTAGTATTGAGGCGCATCTTCGCACACTAATGGCAGGTATGGCTCGGATCACGAATTTAAAGACAGCACTGAGTGGTGTGAGCGAGCGAATAGCCAGTAGAGTTCATATGGCGATGACAAGTGAATAACGACCATTGATAGAAGACGTTAAGAAACTGTCTGCTTTGGGTGGGAAGATCGCCACTGTGGAAAACCGCCTCTCGATCCCAATATACTAACTACTAACATGGATCTGCGGCTTGGTACATTCATCGACAATGTATCCCAACTGACTACCTTTACTATTGGAGATGCACTCGAAGCTGTAGAAGGTCGACTGTTTGGCAACATGAATGTACTGTCTACCAAGATGGAGGCCCAGCTTCACAAATTATCGGAAAACATACTGAAACTGAACGCTTTAGGTGGTAGGATTTCAGCCCTGGAGAACAAAATTGTTGATGTGGGAGAGCAAGTTGGAACCAGAGTTCTTGCAGGCCTCACTACTAAACTAGATGGATACCTTAATATAAAGACCGAGAGCATTGACGAATTAATCTCAATAGATAAGAAGCTGGATTCGGACCTCGTCGCCATGGAAGGACTTCTGTTCACCAACACAATTGTACTGTCTACCAAGATGGACGCCCAGCTTCGAAAATTATCCGAAGATGTACAGAAACTCAACGCTTTAGGCAGTAAGATTTCAGCTATGGAGAAGAAAATTAACGAGTGGGTGAGCAAGTTAGCGTTCGCGTTCTTGCAGGTCTCACAGTTAAATTAGACTATCGCCTTAATGCCAGGACCTCAAGTGACGTCATTCTAGCTGCAATAAGTTAAAAGCTGGAATTGAACCTCGACGCTGTCAGTATGACGTCCGTTACAGTGAATAAAATATTTTCAGACTTTGACTAATGATATGCAGAGAGTAGTGGGAAGCAAGCTTCCCTCCATAGAGGCGCAGTTCCTTGACTTGGGGAACGTGTTGACTACAGAGCACTTACTACCCTGGAAGCCACATTGAAGGATAATCTGCTTGTAGCGAATGAGAGTGCTGGTAAGCTGTCCGTTGTGGAAGCAAAGCTCATTGCTGTGGAGACGAAGCTCAGTCAGTTCGACGTTAAGGGTTTTGCCACCCTTTCTGCTAAACTAGTCGACCACCTTAATGCTTCGAGTGGAGGTGCAGGAATGCTGAACACATTACGTATGCAGTTAGAGAGAGTGGACAGCTTGGAAACGAAACTTAGCTCTGTATTCGAAGGAATGACTAATGAACTTAGTACTCATATACTCGAAGAACTTGATAGCCGAAACCAAGCTTTCAGTACGGGACTTGCAGATATTGAGACCTTATTCGGCACATAAATATTCGTAATTTAAATTACCTGCGCACAGACAATGAAAAATGGTCACATTGCCAGCATGTGCGTACTGCGGTCCTCCAGCATCTCAATACATTTGAAGATAAAATTGTCAATCTGATTACATGTAGAGCTATTGTTTTATATATATATATATATATAGTACGAAAAATTTATTTATCTGTTTAGTATAATGTCTGCAGCCATTGAGGATTTACATCGCGTCATTGCAAGTGTGCGTGATAAGTATCTACTGGGCAAGCATGCACATATGGAGCGTGATGCCGTATTGGAAGAGGCCTTCTGCCTGCTCACATCCCAGCTGGATATTTTACAGAGGCAAACTGTTCCCCTGTCGGTAATGTGAAGACTGAACTGGACGCCGAACTCTAGCCACTTCCGGAGGACGATGATGATGATGATGTGTCTTTAGTTACATGGAAATGTAAAGAGGATGGTTCTCATTTACTCTCGGCCACTGTTCGTAATTATCTCTCTTCATACACGTCTAGGTTTAATGATGGCACTTATGGTGTTTATAGGTGGAATAAGAAATTGTACTGGGGAAAAAGCAAATTTTTTTTCTACCCGATGATTTTATACAGATTGACAATGAGACAATACATAAGTCTCCGGGATTCTACGAGCTGCTATTTAAACAACGATCTGATGAGTTCACATGCGATGTACTTCAGCAATACAAGCGATTACTTAGCCTCTGAGTGCACATTTAACTGATAATGATGTAACCACCAACACATATAAGGATGTGTCACATCCAAAATTCGACATTGTTGCCGAGCTGTTTCCAGATGTAGGCTTAGCTAGCGGATCGGGACTGCCTTCGAAGCTTGATGGGGGCAGTCAGCTCGAGTATGTATACTGGGATGATGTGAATGAGTTTGTAACGCATCCACGACTACTCATTGCCTCTCAACAGGCAGGCAATCATTCACACGCTAATGAGATTGTTGATATCGTGGAAGAATTGCATGAAGGCGGATACATGTACTGAAAAAATGTCGCATGCGCAGATTGCAGCCTAGCTTCACTGGCCTGCACAAAGAAATTTCCGCAGAAGAAGAGTAGTCATCTTTGGACTTCGTAATTTGTATCAAGCTGACCTGGTGGAAATGATTCTGTATGCCTCTGTTAATAAGGGCTATAGATACATGCTGACTGTAATAAATTGTTTCAGAAAATATGCTTGGGCTGTCCCTGTTCGCCGGAAAAGCGGGACGGACGTTGCTAACGCGATGAAAACTGTTTTACAGGATAAGGGTCCACCTAAAAATATGCAGACTGATTTGGGTAGATAATTCTACAATACGGCCTTCTGTTCACTAATTTATGAGAATTAAATTAATTACTACAACACACCTAGCGATAAGAAAGCCTCCATCATGGAAATATTTAACCGTACATTAAAAACTGTTATGTGGCGTGAGTTCTTGGCGCGTGGTAGTTACATTTGGCTAGATATTCTGCCTCGCCTAATTTTCAACTATAATGGTAGAGTACACAGGACTATCCGTATGCGCCTGGTTGACGTTAAAGATGATTCTTTGCTGGCGACTGTTTTAAAAAATGTGAAGAGATTGGATATGCACTAGGCTAAGGTGAAGATAAGGGACAATGTCTGCATTTCACGTATAAAATCTCCATTTGCAAAATCTTACATGCCTAATTGATCCATGGAGATATACTGGGTTGCTAATATTCGTCATTACGAACCAAGGACCTATGAACTTGTCGATTTGAATGCCGAGAGGCTGAAAGGTGGTTTCTGCGAACAAGAGATTTTGCCGACATAGTTACTAGACACTTATTTGGTCGAGAAGGTGTTACAGCGAAAGGCTAATCGTCTGTTCATTAAGTGGCTAGGCTTTCATCCACGGTATTATAGCTGGATCCTACAATCAGAACTTACTGATGCATAATTTATATGTCTCAGCAAGAGTTGTGTGTATGTAGTGTAAATATGAGTTAATAATAATCGTGGACAATGACTTGTATATATTTCTTCGTGCTTCAACGATTACCAGACTCGCAAAAGTATGCCGCACTGTGTTTCGTCACAGGCTGTGGCATAGGGGAAACTTCGAGTTCGTGTTTTTGCTGCTGCGCTGCGTGATGTCACAGGTGGTAGTGCAGGGAGAGGTGGGGGTAGCATGTTGTGCACACTCTAGCTACATCCTTTGAGGGTTACCCAGGAACTGTTGACGGCGACTTGGCCAGAGGGGCCCTTCTTGAGTAGAAAGTTATCTTCGCTGTGGTCTGACTCTTCCCCTGGCAACGCACTGAAAATTTTCCATGGCAGGCGTTGTCGCAGGCCACATGTTACAAATACAATAATAACCAGGTTCGAAGCCTGGCTGCCACAAAACGCATAAAGCAGTTAAACCAATAAATTTATTTGTTAGTATGCCGTAATGCATTGTGGAAGTAAGATCAAGAGAGGACGTGGTCTGGTAAATACTCTAATAAATAACTTATCATTCGAAGCCCATATTCCAGGATACAAGTATTGTGGTCCAGGTACATGGCTAGCGCGAAGATTGAAGCGATCTGACATCCCTGTCAATTCGTTAGATGACACACATAAGGAACACAATATCGTCTATGTGACCAGTAATAAGTTGGAAGATATAAACACAGTCAATACCATTCTTGCAGATAAAGCCAAGTCAATAGTTGCTTCGTCCAAGTCAAAACTCGGTGAACGTTCAGCTGAGTGGGAAGTGTCCAATATTATGAATTCAAAAGTTAAGAGGGGCATGGGTTTGAAGTTTGGGAGGACGGACAAGAAACACACTGGTAGGAAACTGCGTAAAGTAGGGAAGCATGGAGGTATTTTACCCTTCATTTTACCAGCACTAGGCATTCTCGGCAGCCTTATAGGTGGTGCCAGCACTAGGCATTCTCGGCAGCCTTGTAGGTGGTGCGAGTGGCATTTCCAGGGCTGTGAATATGACCAAGGAGGAAAAGAAACACTTATTGGTGATGAGACATAATAAGAATATGGAGTGGCTTGCCATATGTATAAAAATGTCGAGACCTGTACCTTCTCCCTTACAGACTGGTAGCAGGTGGAGGTGGGAAGAGAACGTGCCGATCGAAAAGAATGATGTGATAAGGGGGCTGCCTACCGACCTGCTAGCCAACATTGAAATACGAAAGTTTGCATGAAAATTAAAAAGAAGTAATTTCCGATGTGTGTTCATGCGCGATTGACTACCACACCGTGTGCGACGGGTTGAGTGTGGTATAGTAAACCTAGATACGATAACTGGGCTGGGAACTCATTAGACTGCATATAAAGAGAATGCTAACACAGTCGAATACTTTCACAGTTATGAAAACCTAAGAACCCCACCAGATTTGAAAACATATTTTAGAGTGGCGCGAATATATTATAATCATGGAGCGGAGAAACAGCCACAAGAATGGAAATGTGGACACCTTTGTCTGAGTTTCCTTACAAGATAGATACTTAACAAGGATGCACTACACATATGCATCAGTCATGTGTGTAACCCTGATCCAAATACCCTACACAGCGAGATGTTTTGTAGTGTACAGGTAGAATTCACGCGAAGCGATACTCTTGCCTCCATGCTTGGTTTTGAGAACATAAAATACGAGGCAGATAAAACACATGAATCTACCCTGCTGGTAAACATTTTCCCTGTGAATGTTATAAGAATGAACTGTAATTTGGTTAGCAGGTCGTATCTCAACGGAAGCCAAGCCAGACAATACACGAATTTTCTGCGATGGCGCCACCAGGCTTTAAGCTGGTGAATGTTCCAAAGACACCCATTTATGCTCCGGTGGTGATGGAGAACGTACAGGAAATCATAGTCTCTGCCATGGACCAAGACAGTAGTTTGATTAATTTTCTAGGTGAGGAGATAACAGTATGTGTACATTTAAGGAAATATGGGGCTGAAAATTAAGCATACAAAAGCAATAAAACTCGCTCACCATACCAAACCTAAAGTCAGTACGAGTCGAGAATGCAGTGCACTAACATCTGAAAATGCTCATTTCCTTAGAAGATTGGTACTAACGATCAACAGAAAGTATGGACGTGGAGATTTTAAACGTGGACGAGCCGGTGGGGTTTGAAGACGCGATAACCAAGGCCGAAATCCACACTTACTCTCCCTATCTGCCAGACCCGTATGTACCCTCGTCCGAAGTTCGAATACCCATGCAAAACCAAGATATATACACCGCCCCATGTAATTCATATTTACACTTCCGAGGAACTCTAACAAAGCCAGGCCATGCCCTACCCGCGACGACTAAAATCATTAGAAACTGTATACTTCACATGATGAGTAGAATCGCGTATGAACTGAACTGGTGTGCAGTAGACGCCACGCGAGATGTTGGAATCACGGCTACCATAAAGAACTATCTCTTATTAATGCATCATCAACTTCCGGCCGCCATAATGGCAGGCTGGGGAATCGAAGAGAACTTTAAGGTTTCTGTCTATTCCAACAGGAAATTTGATGTATGTTTTCCACTAGCTATGCTGTTAGAGTTCACGGAAGATTACAAGCATGTAATTATTAATTCAAAATAAGAGTTACTTATTCAAATGCCTAACAATCAAACGAATGTGCTCCAGGAAACTGGTGCAGCACCAGAAGCTGCAACGCTCTCAATACAATCGATTGGGTGTTTACTGGCTCATGTGCAGGTAACCATGACAGTGCAGGTAAAAAATTTGAAATATGCAGAAAAAGGCAAGAATGTAGATATTGCATTTCGTACATTGAGTTTAGAGATATATCCTAGCATGCCCAGCTCAGTAAGCATAAATTGGAATGTAAATTGAGTTTCATAAGTGAAAAACCGAGATATATAATTGTCCAGTTTCAGACAGGCAAACGGAATGCAAACATTACCGACTGTTCGAAATCGATCACGTAGATATTAACAACATAAAAATTTTCTTCAACTCTGAGGCTTGCCCTTATGGAGATTTAAACATTGATTTTACAAACGGTGCATATATGGTCCCATATCAAATGTACGCCGACTTTCAGAAATCGTGCTATGGGCAAACGCAGGCACCAACTCTGGAACCGAACGTGTTCGTGAACATAGCTCCCCTATTAGTGTTTGATGTTAGCAAAAAGGACGATCGTTTAAAATCAGGTGTTGTAGACTGCACGATTGAAATTACCTCTGCGGAAAATTTCCCACCCTTAATTTAGGCCTACGAGTTAATACTTCACGACAGACTAGTGGCGTACGATGTACGCGAAAGAAAAGTTAAAATACTGATGTTAGTTACAACTATAGCTAATTCTTTATCTGACCGTCATGTACGCGAACTTTCAGGGATGCATCTCACAGCGTGGTTTCATTATTAAATGTATCTGTATAGTATATATTGATGGACGCATAGAAACAATTACATTCATACCTCCATTTACATGGCACGAGCTCGACATGAAAAGCAAAGTAACAAATATCTGGCTGGAAAAATACTACCACGGACTCAATTGGAGTGAGGGTGATTTGGAATTCGATACAGTGCGCGATGTACTTGTCTCGATGTTAAGCGAGAATGGCACAGTCTTTGTAGCCGGACCGGAGCAGAAGAGGCATTTAAGCATTTATTGCACCACGAAAATAAAACTTTGTGATCTTAAATGAAGTTTTGGTGTCCTTCGTTTAGAAAGTTGAGAGAGCGTTACGAAAAAAACATCGACCACGTGTGTGTCGCATGCAGCCATGACCTAGCGTGTCCTTGCCTGAATTTGTTGTTATTAAAGAGGTGGTGGGACTGCTGCGAGGGTCAAATTTTTTCAAAAACAACACCGGCCATAAATAGCGCAGCCTGCGAGGAGGGGAGCCACAGTACTGATCCGGTAGCATCATTGACGGACTTATCGCCAAGCTGAATAGGATGGGCCATTATAGACCGCTGTCTGACCTCGTCATCAGGAAGCTGTACATGGCCTCTGATTTCCGAAGGACGGAGACGACATAAGGCAAGTGTGTTAAATGTATGTTAGATGAAGAGTTTCGCATCCGACTGCTTACCCGTTACGTTCAACTCATCACAGATGCGGATATGATCAAGATTAATGTAGCAACAGTTCCGTTTAGCTATGCAAGAATTAAGGCAATTCAAATTGGTAGGACAATGGTCTCTGTAGAATTTTCATAAATGTGGAAGGAAGACTCTCTCTTAGCATAATACATATAAATTTCAGTAATGTATGTAACATTCAACCGCTATTGAAAAAATGCCAGGACAATGCGCTCTGTAGAAATTTCATAAATGTGGAAGAAAAACTCTCTTTCTCCTAGCAGTATATATATATATATAAATTTCAGTCATGTATGTATCATTCAACCCGCTATTGAAAATATTAGGACATAGCATGTTGTAGAATTTTCATAAATGTGGAAGAAAGACTCTCTCCTATAAATTTCAGTCATGTATATACCATTCAACCTGCTAGTCACTTATGAGGGTGAGGTCACGGTAGGATACAGGCGAGTTCACTTCAAACTGCCCGGCCAGCTCTCGCAAGGAGAATGTTGTAACGGACTTGAACAGTGGGTGTGTCAAAGCGATGGGAACCGTCTTCTCTCGGTACAGTGTAATTTCTTTTTATGTGCGGTATATTACCTGGGACCAGAAACGAAACTACCTTGTTCACTCCATACTATGTTAACACTAGCAGGCGAAGAGAATATACATCAAGTTTGGTTTACTCATGCAATTGCCTACGAACTATGTGAGGCTAACACTGGTGATGTAATTACGTACTGGACCGAGTGCTGTACGGGTGAGCATCATTCAACCTGCATGAAGCAAGGAACAATTACATGGAAGACAATGTGTTCGCCGTTAACATGTGATGTGTACCTGGCTACAATATAAGAAGAGACGAGTGTTACAACCAGCCGTTGTAGACAGCAGTGTACCATTCAGTAGACAACTATCGCCCGCCAAGTGTAATACTTTTGACATACGCGACTGTGTGGTGTTTCTGTCAGACGATTTGGACTTGTACGTGAGATACTTTATCAGATATAGAAGAGTGGTGTTTAAACCAGAGCTTGAACACGAGCAAGTGCAGATATGTGACGATGAAAATCATTTGTGGGGATATCACGACGTCTGGGATAACTTCCATTGTGAAATTCTGCCCTGCTACAAATCCGAACAGTGCGCCGTCTTTAATCTTCGACCAAACAGCGAGCTACCTGCAGATGGCCGTATACTCACAGTACATGTCGAAATTGAAGATATTACCGAACTACGCCATAAAAACAAGAACGTGGACTATACCCTGCGAGACGTGGATACCAGCTCAACCTACCGCTGGACCGAAGGGTGTACAGGACAAACACATACGAGTATGCTGGTAGACTGTGGCAGCAGATGGATTATACCTTGCTCACCTAAGGTATGTTTTGTCTACAATTGAAATTGCAAGTGCTTCATGAGCATGTGTAGGGAAGCTTCCCCGCCCTGTGAAGTATATAAGTGAATAATAAAAAAAAAACCAATTTCTTCGTCATGAATGTTGAAGCCGCAGACAGCAACACGACAGCCGAGGGTGAATTCACATCTCACAGCAAGTGCAAGTGTTTTCAGGTTATGTATGACCTTATAACACGGATTCTACTGCTATTGACTGAAGCTCTGAAGTAATGTCGACATCACATAGAGTACGATATATAAGCTACGTGTAGCCTACCAGTCGACTCCAGTGGGCTAGCAACAACAAGATGAACATGCCATTCAATCCAGAGGCTGCCTACTGCAGTGTGACGCCTGGTGACAGCTCCATCACCTATTAAGTTGTTGGTGATACCACCGTGTCGAGAACCTACAGTGAAGAGTGTGACGGCATCGTGCATTGGCTGCATGCCCACAATCCTACATCATATGACTGCTGCCAGCAGATGGTCGACTCTAATGTTCTGAGGAAGTGTGTTGTTCATAATATGAGAACAAAAACTCCCCTGCCATGTGGAGCGGACGAGGCGATTACGCATGTTATGTTGCACGATGCAATTCGCGTTCACCTCCCCGACTACATGCTGCTGCCAGAGTCTCAAGTTCCTGTCAACGCTGTTGCCACTGCTGTGATTGACATCACCGGGGACACCACCCAGATACCGGTTGTCACCGTCACCACCAAACGTAAGAAGAAGGCTGCGAAGACGTCGGCCTCTACACCAGCTGTCAAGTCTGCTAAACGCAGAGCACCACATCCTGACAGCAGCTGCAAGAAGCCGCCTGCTTCCACCGCCTGCCCGCATTGTGGGACGTCTTCACTGCCTAATGTGCGACAATTAACCGTTGCAAAGAGGAAGACGTTACTGCAGCAACTCTTCACTACGCTTCTCCCAAACGTCTAGAAAAAAAATTGCATGTGACTTTCAATTTAAAAAAAAAAAACAAAAAGGGTATATTGATTGTGTCAATATACATATATGTATATTACTTCCTGTTATAAATTGCATTTTTTTTCTTGTAACAATATGGGTATATTACTTTCAGTGTTAATTGAAAACATTTTATATTGGTCTTGTGACAATGTATGGATATATATTACTTTCTGTGTTAAGTGAAAAACAAAATTTTATTATTGTCTTGTGGCAATACGTGTATCTTACTTACTGTTTTAATTGTAAAACAATGTATATATTTTCTTGTGACAATATGGCCATATAACCTTCTGTTTTTCTTTAATTGAAAATATTTATATTTACTTGTGTCAATATATGTCTATTACTCTCTGCGTTAATTGAAAAAAAAAAGTATATTTATTTGGTGTCAATATATATGTGTTCTGAAACTCTGTGTATTCTCTTTTCTGTTGGTGAAGATTGCAAAAAAAACCTACTCATACCCACATCTAACGGGCTAGTATATTAAAGGTTCTTTTTATTCACAAAACATTACACATACAATCCTTTTGAATTCTCTGCTACTGGCGTATATATATATAAAGTAAAGGAAAAATACTCATTTGAGATGTTTAACTTAAAATAACTGGTGTAGCAGTAAATGTACTATAATAATAAACCCTTACGCGCAATACTTGTAAAGTCATTGTTACTTGAATATTAAAGAGATCATTTATTTATTTATATGTTACTGTTTATCATATAGGTAAGTTTGTGTAGTAAGTGTTAATCACAAGTACGCTGGCAAACGTATTGGTTCATGTGCGATTAGGTAGAGTGTGTATTCTATATGGTGAGATATAAAAATATTTTATTTGAAGAGTAAAAAGTTTTAACTACGCTGGAAATGTCTCCTGCGGACGGACGGGAAGCAGTCACATGACGTGTTGTTGTTTAAAAACTCTCTCAGTATGATGCGCCTTTGGGGAAGGGGTATATATACCTGCCCCCCCCCCAAAAAATTTCTAAACACTCACTCGTGATCTGCCCGCTGAGCTATACACGTCCAGTGGTATTATAATCACGACAACATCAGCTGAGCTATGTGTGTTCAGCGTCAGTATCATCACCACCACGCAGGCATCTGAAACTGTACCGTTTACACTACTTAACAATCTGCTTTCGGTAAGTGTACATCTGTGTAGCTGCGATGGGGTGGTGAGTAGATATAAAACAAAAGTATTATTATTATATTACCGGCAAGAGGGATAGTCTATTTCTGGTTTTCTTTCTGCAACACAACGCTTTAAGGCAGAGTATTAAATTTATCTCATTTAAGTGGGAAGCAACATCAATACATACTTTCGTCGTCGTCAACTGATACATTCAGTGGAGACTGTATTATTATTCAGTATTAAAAACATAGTAAGAGCTTGGTATGAATTTTAGTAGCAATATACATGTTACATTAAACACACTGAATGATAGATACTTTACACACATCAGATCTAATTTTATCTGGTAGGTTAGTGAGATGTGACTGAGTCAGTATGTCAGTACATTAGCAATCGTATGAGAAGTTATATTTTAGCTACATATCGTTCTATTCCTCATTTTGTTTTGAATACCTCTACAGTAACACACACACACACACACACCCACACACACACATATATATATATATATATACATATATAAATATATGTAAATAGTTTGTAAAGGTCATTGTTCTGTGATCACGTGTGTGTAAATGGAATAATTTACATAATTGCATCTTTTGTATAATGGCCAGTGTCGCTGTGCTGTCACAAAACACCACGTTTCCCAGTAGTCGATATTGTTTACTATATCTACTCGCCGCACACGTGTGGGCCTGAGGCAGTTAAGTAATCTGTTGATGACATAGTCGCCACTGTTTCACGTTGTGTGTATGTCGCAAGATGTTGATGACAGTTTTCACTGCAAGGTCAGCACGCGAGTAGATGACGACGATCCAGTATTCACCTAAGGCGTGTGGTTATTACAACAGGCCCCATTATAACCTACCGCTGTGTTCATTCAGATGCTGGCCTTGGACTCTTGGACTGCATGCATGACTTGCTACAACATATCCTGTTTACACACTCTCGCTGTGTGTCGGCTGGTCCTTAGAGTCAGTCACATAAACTCATCCACACTGATGTCTCCGGGTGGTTACGTAGCGCTGGAGGAAATGTCTATGCATCCGGAATCGAAAAGTTAGTTGACCATTCCGAGAAATGTTTACAGTCTCTTGGGGACTATGTGGAAAAGTGAACTTATATTGTATGTTTTCATAGCCGTGTTGCCTATGTATAGGTGGTTTCATACATGGCCATAACGTGGAAGTGTAACTTATTTATTGATTTGCCCTCGTTCGATGCCAATAATTTATACGGGTGGGCAATGTCCCTGCCGCTACCACACAACGGTTTTGAATGGACCAACACGAACATTGATGTCATGTCCGTGCCGGACGACGGAGATGTCTGCTATATACTGGAAGTAGATGTAGAATACCCTAACAATCTTCACGAAGAGCATATGGATCTTCCGTTCCTGCCAGGGAACGAGTGTCCCCCCGGGTCCAAACAAACGAAACTCATGACGACCCTGGAGAGCAAGCTTCATTATAAGTAGATTATGTCAATCTGAAGCAAGTATTGTTTCATGGGTTGCAACTGAAGGCTGTTCACCATGTCCTTCAATTCCAGCAGAAGGCGTGGCTAAAGCAGTATATTGATATGAATACAATGAAATGTCAGGCAGCCACAAACGCTGTCGAGAAGGACTTTTTCAAATTAATGAATAATGCTATGTACAGCAAGCTTATTGAAAATAAGCGTAAACAACAGTGTATGGAACTCGTGTGTAGATAAGTTCGGGCGAAGGAACTCATTTCAAAACCTAGTTTTAAATGCAAGAAAATTAATGATGAGTTATTATCCCTCATAAAATTATGCCACGAGAGCATACCATTTGACAAGCCCATATACACTGGCTTTTCCGTACTTGACCTGTCGAAAACTCTAATGTATTGTTTTTACTAAGATGTAATGAGAGCGCACTATGGGGGCAGTGTGAGTCTCGCCTATATGGACACAGATTCCTATATAGTGGAGATCACCTGCCCCGACTTTTAGAGTGACCTCGCCTCAGACCCGGCACTCATGTCTGAGCTCGACACCAGCGGTTACCCTCCCACTCATCCCTGCTACTCACCTACCAATGCCAAGGTTATTGGTAAATTTAAAGATGAGTGCGGAGATAATGATATGGCCGAGTTTGTTGGGCTGAGGGCGAAACTGTACGCATACCGCTGCCAGGATACGGTACTAAAGCGCGCGAAGAGGATACAAAAGAGTGTTGTACAGAAGACGATAACACTTGACGATTACCAGCGTATCCTTTTGGCCCTTTGCTGCATGCGAGTGCAGGTTAGTAGTATTAGGTCGTACCATCACAAAGTATATACAGAGCGCATCAACAAATTAGATCTTTCATGGATGGACGACAAACGTAAAGTCCTGTATGATGCCATTCATACCCTCCCTTATGGTTATCATACCTAAAAAAAACAGCTCTGGGTCAGGTACGCATCGTTATATATATGTCTGCCCCCGGAGAGAGTGTTTTTTCCAGCAGTGTACTGGAGCATGTACAAGTGTCGTATTCCTCATGTCAGGTATATTGTTGAGGGTGTTGGTAACCATATATATTTCGATTAGCATACTTTAGCACATGCAAGAGACATACAAGAGACATAGTCTTCTTGCCAAGTATGCTGACTGGTAGCATACTATAGCTCGTACAAGGGGTACATTCCTATCTTGTCAGGTAGGTTATCAGTATTTTCTGCAGTAAACTGGAGCACATGCAAGAGTATTCTTCTTGCCAGGTATATTACTATTGGTTTGCACAGTATGTTCCAGCATGCTGTAGCACATGTAAGAGTTGCAGTCTTCTTCTTGTAAGGTATGCTGGCTGGTAGCACGCTGTAGCACATGAAAGCGCCAATCTTATCTTGCCAGGCGTGTTACCAATATGTCCTATGCATGTTTTTTTCCCCAGATGTGTACTGTAGCACATGCAAGCAATGTCTTGCCAGGTATATCATAGTTGCTGTTGTTTCCCAGCACACTGTAGCACATGCTAAAGTCATATTCATCTTGTTAAGCATCTGAATATTTTCCAACATACTGTAGCATATGCTAAAGTCATATTCAGCTTGTCAAGCATTTGTACATTTTCCAACCTACTGTAGCTAATGCTAAATTCATATTCTTCTTGTCACACATGTGTGTTTTTCCAAACATACTGTAGTACACTCTAAAATCATATTCAGCTTGTCAAGTATGTGTGTTTTCCATCATACTGAAGCACATGCATGAGTGATATTCATCTTGAAAGTCATGTGACTAATATCTCTTTTTTTCCATCGCACTGTGTTGGCAATCCACACTATAGTGCCCTTCTCTATTCTATACTGTTTCCCATTGCTAAAGTGTTTGCTTTGTTTTCTTCAATCTGCAGCATCGTAACCCGCCGGTACACTATACTTGTGACATTACCAAGGAAATATTGATAACGTCATAGGTATAGTGTACTGTCCGGTCTCCAGGCCAGGAGCCATCCACATGCTTGTATCATGTGATGGTAAGGGGAGGGCGACGGTGCAACTGCCAGGTGAGTGACGTGTGTGTGGTTGCGTGTGTGCGTGGTGGTCTGTAGCACGATCTCCATTGAACTTATATGCAAATCGTTAAACTGCAATACTGCTGTGCTTGTGTAACTTTTTTTTTGCGTACTGACTGATCATCGTAAGCGTACCGCATATGAAAAACGAATTTCTTGGGTGAGTCGACGGAGTCCCGCACAACCTGGCTGTAGTATAATAATAATAATATTTTTTATAAATTTCCAAAAATCGCGCGCCGCCTAGAACGATAGAGTGTGTTGTCGCGGAACAATGGAATTTCTCGGTGACGCCAGTGGAGCCGCGCACAGCCTGGGGTGTTGTAGCAGAATATAAGAATTTTAAATACGTTTCCGAAAATCACGCATCGCCTGGGGCTATGGGTGTTGTCGTTGTAAAATAATTTCTCAGTGGCGCCGGTGGAGCCTGGGGCGTTGTAGGAACAAAATATAAAATTTTCAATACATTTCGAAAAATTACGCGTTGCCTGGATCTATAGGTGTTTTCGCTGAAAAATTATTTCTCGGTGACGTCGGCAGAGCCTTGGGGCATTGTAGCAAAACAATATTTTCAATACATTTCCGAAAACCACGTGACTCCTCAGGCTATGGGGAGTCGTAGGGACACCCACCTGTAGCATGGGGATATGTCATGACGTCGCGGCGTCGTCATAGGGACATGCCTGAGGCTATGTCTATCGAAGAAACGAGTTGTCTATATGCCTCACCCCCATGGCCCCCAAGAAGCTAAACGCCTATCCGCTAAGCTGACGCGGCCCCAGACAGTGAGTTGTCTATCCACTACACCACTGCGGTACCCTGTAGCCTAGGGCTATGGCATGAAGTCGGGAGAGTCGTCGTAGGGATATGCCTGAGGCTATGTGGTAAAATGGTTGCCTAGGAGTGTTCGAGGACTGCCGCAGCCTCGGGCAGTGAGTTGTCTATCCACCGCACCACGGTGGCTCCCTTTCGCTATGGAATGCAAGAGCATGAAGTTTTTGATGTCGTCTATCCACTGCATCACTGCGGTACCCGTCGAAATGTCCCGCACAGCCTGGGGCGATGGGGCATCGTTGTAGGGACACCTACATAGCCGGGGGCTATGTGCATAGCCTGGGGCGATGTCATGGGGGTTGTTGTAGGGACAAACCTGACGCGATGTAATGTGGCATCATTGTAAGTACACGCCTGAGGCTATGTTGCACAACAAAATGGCCACCATGGAATGTTCGAGAAAAAAAATTAAAAACTTTTGAAAAAATGTTGAAAAAAACTTAGAAACATTTTTTTTTTAATGTTAAAGGAAAATCATTTTGGAAAATTTTGAAAACGAAATGGCAGCGGACAAAATGGAATTCAAGAGAAGTATGTTTACTTACTGGCTTACAAAATGGCCGCCATCGAAGTGAAATGCAAAAGCATGAGGTTTTTTTTATAACACTTTGGAAAATTTTGTAAATTGTGTCCACATGTCCCCCGCCCAACATCCTGTTTTTGAACCTACCATTTCTAACTACTTACACTCATTTGCAAAATAAATGTTACCATGAACGAATTTTGTGAATAAAACGAAGGTTGCCACACAGCATCGTCCCAAAATGTACCCCATTTGCGTTTAATCCTTTTTGCTTGTGTGGATGTACCACTATGGGCCATACATGTCTCCCCATTGTTCATAGCTGCAAGACACCGAATAAGGCATGAGTCGCAGTGTAAGCCACACAGCCAAGTTCAGTGAACACGCAGCATGCCTCGACGGCACATTCGACAAGCCTTTGCCCGGCAGGATGAGTTTGAGAGAGGCCACATCGTCAGCCTCCAAGAGGCAGGAGCCTCCGAGAGGCAGGTAGGACGTTCCGGCGCATTGATCGCAACTTGAACCGTTCTGCCTGCACTGCAGGTCAATGTTGGATGCAATGGGTACTGGAGGGTACAAACACCCATCGATAAGGCTCGGGTCGATCCCGGCGGACCATCAGCAGGGAGGATCGTTTAATCTTGCGACAGACTGTAAGCACTCCACGGGCGTATCTGCGCAACATCCATGGACATGTCACGGCAACTGAGGATACGCCTGTGTCCACCAGTACCATATCCAGAAGGATAGCAGAGCAGGATCTGTCATCGCAGCGTCCCTTAACGATGCTTACCACACGACCTGTACATCACCGAGAACGTGTGACCTTCCAGGAATGGGCAGCATGGCAGCTAGCGGATTAGCAACGAGTGTTGTTCGGCGACGAATCACGGTTCTGTCTGGATACAGACGACCGCAGAATTCGAGTCTGGTGACGCCCTGGCCAGCGCCGTGATTCACGCTTTATTGTAGAGCGACACACCGCCCCAACGAGAGGTGTCATGGTGTGGGGTGCCATTTCCTGCGATTTGTGCCCTCCACTGTTTTTTATTGAAGGAACCCTGATGGCGTGCTGATACATCCAGGAAATTATGCGACCGTGTGCACTCCCCTTCTTGGTGCAGCTTGACAACCCTGTTTTCTAGCAGGATAATGCCGGCCCTCGCACAGCACGGGTATCTCTTGGTATATCTTTGTGATGTCAACATACCTTCTTCGTCAGGGTCCCCAGATATATTGCCCATCGACAACGTTTGGGACCATATTGGACACAACTTCGGCCAGCGGCAGCTACGGCGGATTTGGAGGGTCAGTTGCGCCAGCTGAGGGAAGATCTGCCTCAGGGGAACATCCGACGTCTGTATGCCCCCATGCCTGACCGTTTCCCCGCATGTCTCCGTAATGCAATTGTTCCAACTCCATACAAAGTGCATCCTGCAAGTGTTGGTCCCCTGCAATACATGCTTGGTGTGGTACAATATTTTGATGTTTTATGTCTACATACTACCATGTCCCGTGCCTGTACTCCTTACGTGCCCAAGCGATGACACCTTCTGGGTGACAATTTTTTTTACAGGCGTAGGAACATTTACCAACTTTCCATGTCAGCCTGGCATAGGCTACTAACTGTAAAGTGAGCACTTTTTGAAGCTCTCTCATTTGGAATAATAGTGAATAAATATATTTTTATGTAGCCTTAGACATCAATTTTCGAGTCCGGAGAAATATGTAGACTCTGTTTAGTACTTATATTGCAATATTTATTTTACAAAGTGGTGGAAGGATATAAAATGGCTGATACGAAAAAAGGACCTAGGATTTAAAACGTCCTACTTTACCGTGAACAGCCTATTGGAATATTTCCTGCCGCAACTGGGTAAAGTAGGGTGGTGGCAACTGACAGGACAACAAGTTATAAAATAGTGGGGCGTAACAACTAGGGGGGAGGGGTGCAGGTTATGCATTGCCCCTCCTTAAATTTAGGTAAAGGGCGCCAGGATGAGAGTAAATGGGATTCGAAACGATTTTTGTTCACAGAAATGAATTGATATATTGTATACAGTACAATCTCTAACGAATTGTTATAATGTATTTATAATAATCATTATACATCTTTGCATTGGGTTATAGACATTCTATCTGTTATGCAGCACGAAATTTATGATTTCAGGTTTTGATCACACAAAAGTAAAATTTATAAGAGAAGCAAAAATGTCTTTAGAGGGGCTCTTAAAGGTTTGAACATAATTCATAAGCGCCAACTCTACGAAAGAGTGGTAAATTGGGGGGAGGGGGAGTGTCCCCCTCCCCCCTCCATAACTGAGTTGCTCCATAACTATTATCAAAAAGGAGCTCAGCCTCCTTTATGTACTGACAGGCAAGTTATGAAAGTCATTATCAAACTATACACAAACAACCTNAGGAGCTCAGCCTCCTTTATGTACTGACAGGCAAGTTATGAAAGTCATTATCAAACTATACACAAACAACCTAAACTCACTGCCGTGAGTGCGAAACTTCTGTTTTAGGGACTAACTCTCTTAAATATGTATTCATTGTTACAAAATGCATCAAATTTATACATTTCAGTACATGGTTTAGTATTTTGGAAACAATACTGCATTTGAGAAAATCATAACCATTTATAAATTTGGCATTGGTAAGCTGAGATCATGCCGTCTCGCTGGATATTGGAAGAAAATGAAATTTTTCCCGAACACAAATAAAATAGGTGTATTTTCATCCCTTTTCCCTAGTAACTTACGTAAGCTCACGTAAAATTATAGAATATTTGGAGCGTAAGCTATAAGCAGGACGCTACTTGATATGATTTGTCGAAAAAAATTTATATATATCGCAGGAGGAATATTTTTTACGCGCTCGCTGACACAAAGCCTTTCACCATGTCAAAATGTGTAATGTGTAACTTTTTTCTGTACCTTACAAAATTTTGTATTCATTGTGGGCAATGAAAAACATTTCATTTTAATATTTTGTATTTTCATTTCCTAATTTACAAATAATGTAAAATTTTAATTTTTCTAGAAGTTGTGAAAAATGATGTTAGGAAAATATGCATGAGTGAGGACGGACCTGCCTAAAGCCATACGAGAGCATGCAAAAACGTATGGTCAAAGGTTATGAAGTGAATTTAAGACAAAATGTGAATGTATTTCAGTTTTGTTTGAGGATCAATAACAAATACAGAGTGTCAGGTAATTCGCGGAAACGGACTGCACCACACGAATATATGGTCAAAACAAAGTAGAAAATATTCTTTGGTAAAAATGCGTAAGGGCTTTACTTTACGAGAAAAACAACATTAAAGTAGATAAAATGACTTTACTCCACGTTAAGCACAGTGTACTTCATCANCCCTCGCACAGCACGGGTATCTCTTGGTATATCTTTGTGATGTCAACATACCTTCTTCGTCAGGGTCCCCAGATATATTGCCCATCGACAACGTTTGGGACCATATTGGACACAACTTCGGCCAGCGGCAGCTACGGCGGATTTGGAGGGTCAGTTGCGCCAGCTGAGGGAAGATCTGCCTCAGGGGAACATCCGACGTCTGTATGCCCCCATGCCTGACCGTTTCCCCGCATGTCTCCGTAATGCAATTGTTCCAACTCCATACAAAGTGCATCCTGCAAGTGTTGGTCCCCTGCAATACATGCTTGGTGTGGTACAATATTTTGATGTTTTATGTCTACATACTACCATGTCCCGTGCCTGTACTCCTTACGTACCCAAGCGATGACACCTTCAGGGTGACAATTTTTTTTACAGGCGTAGAAATATTTACCGACTTTCCATGTCAGCCTGGTATAGGCTACTCACTGTAAAGTGAGCACTTTTTGAAGCTCTCTCATTTGGAATAATAGTGAATAAATATATTTTTATGTAGCCTTAGACATCAATTTTCGAGTCCGGAGAAATATGTAGACTCTGTTTAGTACTTACATTGCAATATTTATTTTACAAAGTGGTGGAAGGATATAAAACGGCTGATACGAAAAAAGGACCTAGGATTTAAAACGTCCTACTTTACCGTGAACAGCCTATTGGAATATTTCCTGCCNGGCTGATACGAAAAAAGGACCTAGGATTTAAAACGTCCTACTTTACCGTGAACAGCCTATTGGAATATTTCCTGCCGCAACTGGGTAAAGTAGGGTGGTGGCAACTGACAGGACAACAAGTTATAAAATAGTGGGGCGTAACAACTAGGGGGGAGGGGTGCAGGTTATGCATTGCCCCTCCTTAAATTTAGGTAAAGGGCGCCAGGATGAGAGTAAATGGGATTCGAAACGATTTTTGTTCACAGAAATGAATTGATATATTGTATACAGTACAATCTCTAACGAATTGTTATAATGTATTTATAATAATCATTATACATCTTTGCATTGGGTTATAGACATTCTATCTGTTATGCAGCACGAAATTTATGATTTCAGGTTTTGATCACACAAAAGTAAAATTTATAANTTATAGACATTCTATCTGTTATGCAGCACGAAATTTATGATTTCAGGTTTTGATCACACAAAAGTAAAATTTATAACAGAAGCAAATATGTCTTTAGAGGGACTCTTAAAGGTTTGAACATAATTCATAAGCGCCAACTCTACGGAAGGGTGGTAAATTGGGGGGAGGGCGGAGTGTCCCCCCTCGCCCCCATAACTATTATAAAAAAGGAGCTCAGCCTCCTTTATGTACTGACAGGCAAGTTATGAAAGTCATTATCAAACTATACACAAACAACCTNAGGAGCTCAGCCTCCTTTATGTACTGACAGGCAAGTTATGAAAGTCATTATCAAACTATACACAAACAACCTAAAATGAGATAGACTGCCGAGAGTGCGAAACTTCTGTTTTAGGGACTAACTCTCTTAAATATGTATTCATTGTTACAAAATGCATCAAATTTATATATTTCAGTACATAGTTTAGTATTTTGGAAACAATACTGCATTTGAGAAAATCATAACCATTTATAAATTTGGCATTGGTAAGCTGAGATNGTTTAGTATTTTGGAAACAATACTGCATTTGAGAAAATCATAACCATTTATAAATTTGGCATTGGTAAGCTGAGATCATGCCGTCTCGCTGGATATTGGAAGAAAATGAAATTTTTCCCGAACACAAATAAAATAGGTGTATTTTCATCCCTTTTTCCTAGTAACTTACGTAAGCTCACGTAAAATTATAGAATATTTGGAGCGTAAGCTATAAGCAGGACGCTACTTGATATGATTTGTCGAAAAAAATTTATATATATCGCAGGAGGAATATTTTTTACGCGCTCGCTGACACAAAGCCTTTCACCATGTCAAAATGTGTAATGTGTAACTTTTTTCTGTACCTTACAAAATTTTGTATTCATTGTGGGCAATGAAAAACATTTCATTTTAATATTTTGTATTTTCATTTCCTAATTTACAAATAATGTAAAATTTTAATTTTTCTAGAAGTTGTGAAAAATGATGTTAGGAAAATATGCATGAGTGAGGACGGACCTGTNAATGTAAAATTTTAATTTTTCTAGAAGTTGTGAAAAATGATGTTAGGAAAATATGCATGAGTGAGGACGGACCTGTCTAAAGCCATACGAGAGCATGTAAAAACGTATGGTCAAAGGTTATGAAGTGAATTTAATACAAACTGTGAATGTATTTCAGTTTTATTTGAGGATCAATAACAAATATAGAGTGTCAGGTAATTCGCGGAAACGGACTGCAACACACGAATATATGGTCAAAACAAAGTAGAAAATATTCTTTGGTAAGAATGCGTAAGGACTTTACTTTACGAGAAAAACAACATTAAAGTAGATAAAATGACTTTACTCCACGTTAAGCACAGTGCACTTCATCANCTTTACTTTACGAGAAAAACAACATTAAAGTAGATAAAATGACTTTACTCCACGTTAAGCACAGTGCACTTCATCAGCATACAAAACGTCGAAACGTCATAACAGGTGTTCGAACATGTTGGATGCACGCAGTATGCAGGAGCTTGGCCGCCGGATGCACCCATGGCCATTTCCAAGTCCTAGTACTCACTGCGTATGAAGTGAACTCTATGGCCTCCTTGGCGCTACTGAGTTCGGCTCTTTCTCTTGCCGTATGTCTTACGACGACACATTAATTGCAGCATCGCCACANTCCTTGGCGCTACTGAGTTCGGCTCTTTCTCTTGCCGTATGTCTTACGACGACACATTAATTGCAGCATCGCCACATCACCTCACCCTTATCTAATTGGAATGTCACCTGTTTGCTACAGTGGTTTTTGGAACTTTCATGGCGTTTTACTCGTAAACGAAGCGTCTAATGTGTTTTAAGTAAGTGTTTTCTACTTAGTTTTGACCATAGATTCGTTTGGTGCAGTCCGTATCCGCGAATTACCTGACACCCTGAATGTGTGTTATCGAAGACCATGAAATATCACGTTGACATTTGCGAGTGGGCGAGTTTGAATACAGTACATGTTGTACGTGCGTGCATATAAATACATTTGGGGACGTATAAAATAACAATGTTGGATGATACAGTAAAAATAAACTTTAAATTATTACAATCCGATATACCCCCGTTTGTCTAGACCAGGCTAATCTTTGTCAGACAAGAAATAAGCTACATGTAGATAAGCAATTTTGTGTAAGTTGTATCTTTGGTACGGAATTCTTAATCGTCCCAAGTTAAATGCTTCTAACAGTAAGGTGTTTCCACCAGAAATAAAGATTGGCAGAATTCCTCTGTACTGCACATTAACGATAAGGATCACATTCTGAATTATATTCAGAATTACGTTGGACATTATTTAATCGTTTCTTCACGTCGTTTTTCCGTGGTTATTTTGGTTTTTAGGTGTTTTTCTTCTGTTTGTTTTTCCCCCTTCCGTTGTTTTTTTTCTCACATTCTTTTGTCAGAGTAGGCGTTGGGAAATGTTCAGTTAAACTAAAAATATATTAAACATTACGCCAGCCGAAACAACATTTTTGGCAGAGCGGATACTAAAGCATTAAAAACATGAAATATTTAGAATACAAAACATTTGGTACATGTTTAATTTGAAATTTTGGAAAGAATTGTAAAGTCATTATTGCTTATAGCCAGTATCACTACACTGCGTGTAAAATTAATAAGATTAAAAGGAAACGTTTCAAACCTAAATATACTTAGTAAATTTATGTACTGATGTGTGTGCAATGAAACAAATTCAGTAGCGAACAATTTAAACAGTATTATTTTAAGTAAATAGATTTTAAGGTCGCTCCCGTATTTCCGCACGTGAAAATCGTGCTGGATGAAGCCGCTGGTTGGATGGTTTTCTCAGGGATATCCCCTTTTCCCCACCCTTGCATTCCTGCGCTGCTCCATTCCCAACTCGTTTTATCCTCATCGGCGCTCAAGATCTCGCTGAGAGCCGCCCAAATTTCTCCACTCCACTTAACATCTCGTCAACAGCGAGGTCATTATAGACGGGGCAACTCGCTCACAGAAGCAGAATCAGGGGAAGGAATGAGCCATGGCCTGTAGTAAGGAACTATCACAGCTTTCACCTGGAGTAATTTCGGAAAACCTTGGAAAACCGAAATCAGGATGGCCGGATCGGGAATTAATCCAGTTTCCTCCTGAACCGTATTTTACCACTGCGCCACCTCGCTCGGTTTTCGTATACTAAACCCAAGCTTTACTTATGTTGATTCCATCAATATTACTACGTACAGAATATAGGGTATACGTTATAAAACATTCCGCTACTGAAAGGATTATTTTCGAATCCTGATTAAAATGTTTACGATTAATGGTGAACGAAATACATAGTGTATTAGTGAATCGGTCGCTTCCGGGGAAACAAACAGCTTCAACTGACTTTCTCGAGCGCTAGGTTCGCTCACGCAACGCACCATCTCGCAGAGAACTCAAATGGCCTTTACAACTTGACCCTCTGCTCTCGGGTCGCGACCTTATTGCATCCGACCAATCGTTCATCATACACTTAAGGGCATTCGAGTGTCAAAAAACACTTAGTACACTTCGCGTAGTATTAGTATATTTCGTATTTTCTGATACTCTGATAAAAGTGCAAAAAATGGCAAGCAAAGAAAATTATAAAACTAAATAAGAAAATTGCGAGAATTTAAATATACAACTTATATCGTACATAAATCAAAATTGTACGAAAATTAATATTTTTGGTTACAATTCAAAGTAAGTTTTGAAGTCATCAGAATATTGCCAAGAAGATTAAGGGGAATTTGATATTGGGTTCGGTTTTGCATCAAAATTAGCTAGAGATTAAACACTAATCGATAGAGAACAAAGTGAATTATTTGAAAATAATTCGTTCGTGGCGTTTACGTAACTTCACANGATTAAACACTAATCGATAGAGAACAAAGTGAATTATTTGAAAATAATTCGTTCGTGGCGTTTACGTAACTTCACAAACAGTATCGTTGAATTCAAACACTGTGTTTAAATAACTTTGAAATATTTCCGGCACAAGACTTAAGGGTAAAAAAGTTCATAATCATGCGATAATAATTACCTGGATGTCATTTTATAATTTATTTTCATTTTTATAAAATTTTCATTTACAGATGTTAATGAATAAGTGTTACAAACTAATAGGGATGGTACATGAAATGAAATGGAACATATTTGATTAAGGTAGCCATGTCCGGAAATGCCTCCTTATACCCAAAATGGCGATTATAGCTTGCAAGGGAGGCGTCAGGAATAAGAAAAGTGCACGTGAATAAGTTATGTAAATCAGGTTTATTACACACAGAGAGATTACAACTGCAGCTGCTCTAACTTGTCTCCTCCGCATTCGATGCATGCTCTGCAGCGCTGCAGCATGTTACGGGGCACATCATTAAAGATGACCGGCGTGTTCTTGATAGTTTCTAATGCTGCACGAATCCTGGCCTCGAGTTTTTCTCTGGTATTCACAGGAGTGTCGTACACAGTGGTTTTACGTGGCTCCAAAGGTAGAAATGCAAAGACGTTAGGTTGGGGGGAGCGAGGTGGCCAGACAATGGGGCCTCCTACAGTGCGTCAAATGGGGCAGTGCAAAACACCTTCAACCTACACATGTAATGCCCGGTACCTGCTGTTACACTGCTCGGTTGCCACCGGGTTGCCGACTAACACTGATCGCTGATATCGCCGTGTTTTGGTATAAGGAGACATTTCCGGACATGGGTACCTTGATAAAATATGTTCCATTTCATCTCATGAACCACCCCTATTAATTTGCAATACTTATTCATTAACATCCTGTATAAATATCCTCCAAAAACACAAAAAAAATGCATTTGAACACTTTGAAACGTGCCCTCTATCAGGACGAATTTTACGTGTTTGAGACCTAGAAGCACTGAGAAAGTGAAGAGTGAATGGAGAGATGTAGGTGGCTCTTAACATAGAGGTTTTGAGAGCCGATGAGGGTGAATCGAGGTGAGTATGGAGCAGCGCCAGAATGCAAGGGCGGGGAAATGGGAGTTCCCCGAGAAAACCCACCGAGCAGCGGCATCGTCCGGCACGATTCCCACATATGAAAATCCGGGTGCGACCCCGCCGGGAATCGATCCCGGTTCGCCTTTGTGGGAGGCGAGCAGTGTAACTACTACACCCCCGCGGCCCCTAGAAGCACTTACGACGAGCTAAGTGTGCACAAAAGATGCCGTATCGCTCCTATGTACAATGCTCTGATCTTGGCAGGCAGTCTTCCCGCCAGTCTCACATCCACAACAATTTTAGCAGTAGGGTGCACGTCCCTACAAAGATTTAAATATCCTGTAGCAGAGTTTTTATGCTTAAAGTTATTGTGGCAGCACCAGAGTCATTCCCTGTTTAAAAACGAAATACAGGTTATGAACGGAAATAAAAAACGGAAACTAGTCTTCGGAAGAGACAAATTCCTTTATTGTCATTCATAAGCAGACATCACTGAAAAATAGTGAGCAGTTTCTGAAGGTTTTTTTATTTGAACCTCTCATGCTAACGTTTGGAAGCCAGGGTCGTGATCGGCAACCGACTCAGTCGATGAAACTTGAACTGTTCGAGAGGAAATGGTATTTCCGTTTATTTGGTAATGTCGAGGGATTTTATTTTGATACATTTGGTTAATAATTTAATTCACTTTTCATTAAAGAATAAACAAAATAAATATATGATAGTCCATCAGCTATGTGACATACCCTAAGTAGAGAGAAAATAACTCAAGCACTCGTAACTTACCGGAACACAAGTAAGTTAACATTACAGCAAACTTAAGAATGCCTATTTAAACTGTCGGCGCGTGCAAACAGCTTATAACACTTCTCACATCGATATCCCACGCTGACGTCACTCCTTACACATGCAGTATTTTCATGCCTTCGTACTTCATTAGAATTTGCGTAAGTCTTGTCGCAGTAGCTGCATGGAAGTCTTGATGAAAGCAACGAACTGCCGATGGCATTCATAGCTGAAGTTATCTGCTTCGATGATTTTCCAGTGCTTGACGCATCAGTTAACATCTCAGTACAGTTCCGATGCAATGTTGACAGATAACGTTTAGAAGGAAATGAAGGGAAACCCACAGGTTCAGAGATGTCTTTTCAGGTTGTCACGTCATCTACAAAACTGCGATTTTTATTTTTCACCTGCAAAAGTAGCACGCTCCAGATTCTGATTACAGTTGGCCTCATGTCCCCGAGCATTGTAGCTTTTAGTACATTTCTTCTCGCAGTAACGACACAAACATTGTTTTGGAATACATTCCATCTTGGGTCGAGACGATATTCCCTCTTCGCAGTCCAAATATTAACTGGACCATTCAGTCTCGATGTAGCCCTGCATATATACAAGCTAACGAAATAGTGTCCCCGAAGTAAGTAATCTAAAAACGAATCAGTTAATAAATATATGTTTGTGTTATATTATAAAGTGAGAGGCTTAAACACCGTAGCAGACAGGATTTTTAAAAGAATGCGAACAATATATAAACATCACCTCCAAGAATAAATAGGAGCTTAAAAAAAATAATTAAATATAATGAATGAAATAACACCCATTTAAACCAACAAAAGGGAAGGCGAACACAGCGAAGTACACACACGACATGAAATCACATATGATTATGAAGAAATCCACCAAACGTACAATCCTTGGAAATTACTGTAAAATAGACACTTAAAGAAACACACCAAACAAAAAAAAACCTGTTATAAATTTTGAATAAACGAAGCCGAGAGAGCAACATTGTGCCATCATAATCCTTATCCGTATCCTGGGGATAAAATAAAAAAATCTCGTCGCGTAAAAATGAAATCATACTAGAAATTAATCTGGAAAAAATACCTGCATTGCTAAATACAGAGAAAAATCGTTTATATCTATAGCAATTCAGATCCTGTTTTCTATGAATCTTTCTTTAGCCATTCCGTCCAATGCTTTCGCATTCTATGCATCTACATACAGCCCGATAAAACGATAATTATGCATATCGAATGGCTGCAGTATATATTTACTCTGTACTCAAGCCTTTTCATGTACCATCATTTGTATATTCCAATGCAATTGTTTATATGTATATTTTTGCACCTACAATTCGTAGTGCCCTAATACAGTGCGAGGAACTATATATGGATAAACACAACTGGTGGAAGACACGAATCTCACAAATATCCGTAAAGCAGATATACGTGTCCTTTCGGAAAAAGATCATGCATGCCTGAAAATAATATAATCTCATTAGAATGTATTAAGGCAGCGATATGGAGCAGAATATGACTCCCCTTCCCTTAAGGCCAATGCGACCATGAGTGGCTGCAGGTAGAATTCGTTAGCGTAGCTCCTGTTGTCGACACTAATTGTATTTTTTCAAATACTTTATAAATGGTTCACTAACGGCATAATAATGTGAGAAAATAGAAAATTTTGTTCTTTTTATTTGAACTTAACATTTTCATTTTAAACAATGAATTATCGCCTTAATAAAAAATAATATTTGGGGCTTCTTAGGACAACAACCGATTGGGTAACGTAGCCCGGAGTTAGTGTGCTAAACATTCAATTACAATGCGAGGAATTAATCAAACTCAGCCAAGGGATGTTAGCAGGAGTACTCACAGACTTATACGGGTCTTCAACGGGAGGTATGTTCAAGTTGGCAAGTGCCATTTGGAAAATAATCCAATACGCTGGAGCAAACTGAAAATGGAAAACAATTCTTATAAAAAATAAGATTTATTTGAAATGTAGAAAAGTAAAAATTTAATCATTTACAAACTTCCTTGTATAAGGAACACAGAACTAGACTTAATGTCGTACAAAATAAGTTTTAGCCGCAAACTAGTTTTTTTTAGATTTCTCTACCGACATTTCCAAGCCAACACACACGTTAGTTCGGGGAGTGAACGAATAAAGAGGGCGCCGCGACCATGCTAACGGAATACGAGTGAATCGACTAACGAGCAGAATTACACTATGGGTACCGAGGCAATACGTCTATAATTCAATTAATGAATGAAAACCAGAACTAGGATGTTAACTAATTACTGTTATTCTCCTTCATTGGGGTCAGCCCGGTGTACTCCCCACGATTCTACCAGCCCATCGCCCAGAGGACCCTTTGGCGGTTCGGATACGTTCGTCTACATCTTCAATTACCTAGCGAACGAAATACAGGCCGCCGAGGAAATGAAACTAAGAACAATAAATTGCCCGGGCAAAAGCGGGACGCGCGATGGGCGTGTCGCCCTTATACAGAATGATTCTAAAATCATGGGACAAACATTGAGGGGTGGTAGAGCTCACTAAAACAAACCATTATTGTATAGGAACATATGGGCGGAAGTGACGCGTTAAGGCACAAACACAAAAAACATAACAAATTAACGCCCACCACGATCGCCAGATTTATCGAGTCTCGATTTGATCCTATGGGGGCATTTGAAAGCCCTCATTTACGAGACTCCAGTTGATTCCATTGAAGACCTCGTCGCTCGACTATCCTGTGCGGCTGCACGCGTGCGTGAAATACCTGGCGTATTTGAATCTGTTCGCCAATCACTCCACCGACGCTACCAATATTGCATTACTGTCGGTGGTAGCAATTTTGAGCAATTATTATAAACATTACTGTAAAAAGGCATTTAGCGGTGACGTAAATAAACAACGTGTTGCATTTCATGTGTTATTTTTGTGTTTGTGCCTCAACGCGTCACCTCCGCCCATATATTCATATACAATAATTGTTTGTTTTAGTGAGCTCTACCACCCCTCAATGTTTGTCCCATGATTTTAGAATCATCGTGTATATTACCCCTGCCTCTAGAAGACGCGGGTAGTCGATCCACCCGGCAAAGGAGGCATCTTATGTTTTCCACAGGCTATAATAATTATGGCTGCAGACCATGTATGGATGTGCTACCAATACCTCGGAGACACGACAGCTGCCTACTGTTTCCGATAGCTGAACTTACAAAGGTTGTCAACTAGCGGGCCGCGACCCCTTTCCTTCAGGCGCCAGAAACGAAACCCAATATTATCTGTAAAGAAAATATATAAACATGACGCAATATCATCAGTTTGTCTAGTTTCCAAGTACCATAGTTACAAAAAAAGGACAGTATAACTGCAAGACCATCATAAATGACGTTACAAAATAAACTAAATAGCATTATATAGTTAAATTACGGCGTGGTGTAAACGTGGCTAACATATTATAATATATGCATTTTTTTAAAGAGACTTTCTTCTTGCACCGATGCATATGTTTTTCAGTCGTATCGCCTGAAATATGTCGAATGTAGCAATTTGAAGTCAATTATGGCTATACAAAAAATACTCACTCTTTTCAAACAACTATTTCAGGTCACACGGATCGCTACTGGACTCACCATTCGAGGCAACAGGAAGCAAACACGGAACAATAGGCCGACCTACGGCAAATTCCCTTTTAGACTAGAGTTTGCGACAGTCACCAAAGCGTAAACATAGGCGAGTGTAGAGTAAACTAGGATAGCGGATGGTGTGTGGCCAGCACTCGATCCGGTCAGGTGACTGGTTGAAGCATGGCACAAAGGACGAGCGATAAACATGAAAACATCACTGGTACAATATCGTTTTCCGTACAGTAATTATAATATGTCGACTATGTCTGTTGCTATTGTTATCGATCTTACTATTTATTTCAATAAACTACAGATAAATTAAAATTTACAATAAAACTCCCGATTTTGATTTCGATGTTTCTTTGTTGCACAATAAGAATAACTGTTACAAAATGACAACGTACGTGTTTGCTGTTCAACGCCGATGTACGTGTTTATAATTTCACTCCTGTTCGGTATCAGTTTAGTTTTTGTTTACTCCTTCAAATCCCGGTTGGACGAACAGAAATAATTGCCAAAACAGGGCAACTGTGTCAGCATACTAGAAGATAAATATACTACATCCAAAGTGAGTATAACTAATAAAATATGGCCACGGAACCAAAAAAGGCTACGAGGTTAGTTGCTATTTTTCCAGAACCAAACTTCAATTTCGAGCCAACTAAAGTTCGAATTTGTTGTATAAAATTTTATGCACGTGTAGTGTACTATGTATTGAAAATCTCTAGCACATTCTTTTCTCCAGGCTTCACAGAAATGATCGATGTGTATGTCTAGTAAATGATTCATTTGAACTGTAGGGCGGATTTTGACATTGACCATACTCTAACGGGAACTNTTCGAATTTTTTATATAAAATTTTATGCACGTGTAGTGTACTATGTATTGAAAATCTCTAGCACATTCTTTTCTCCGGGCTTTACAGAAACGATATATGTGTGTGTCTAGTAAATGATTCATTTGAACTGCAGGGCGGATTTTGACATTGACCATACTCTAACGGGAAATTTACAAACTTTGACACAGCCACATTATTTGAGATTTAATTGAGAACGTGTGTTCATACGAGTTCAATAAAATGACTACGCATGTACCACCAAAATGAAATTTGCATTTGAAAGGCGAGTACTAGTAATATGTTATAAAATGCGCCAAACAAGAAAATTAAATATACATGGAGGTAAAAAGATGAAAGCTTTACAGAACAACAGGGGAAAATCAGACGAAGGACTATACAATAAAAATATATATATATATATATACACATACTAACATTGAAGTTTATTTTTAAGCATTCATTTTGGCGAAGGCTGTGGTTTTACAGCATCAATAACAATATTATAACGTGATGTTTTCAACACTATTTACAGAGGACAATACAAGCGCTTTGTAAACAATATTATTTGCATTTAAATTACTAAGATTATTTATATGTCATAAGTGACTATAATACAGAGTACAGACTATTTTGCGTAAATGACAAAAAAAACTATTTACAATGTTTACAATGTGTCATTTTCAACTGTTACTTGTTATTTTCCTGCAGCTGCCTGTGCTTGCAGTTTATGCTGCGGCTGTCGGACCCGCATTCCTCTTCTGATACGACTGTCCGCTAATTCCGGCAACACGCACGCCATATAAAATCTCTGCAGTTTTGGTAACATCATTTTTTCCCAGAATTCGTCATCTCTTTCTTCTCTTATTACTTAAATTCCACTGTCGCAATAAATTACCAAGTCTCAGAATTTCCTATGCGATATTTGGAGTTGCCCTTGTATTTAGTATCTGTACCGATGTGATTTTTTAAATTGCAACTTCTCATTTTTTATTTATATGCAGAGATTCTTCCATTTACTGCTTTATAAATGGACATGCTTCCTATAGATGGCACACACTTTACCACAACAATGCCATCTTTCTCCAGAATTTCATCTGGGCGGGCTCCAAGGTATGGCATCTAAGGGTGAACAAAAATGCCACAAGGTGCTACAGTTGTCTGCTTCTCTTTCTCTTAGTGCGGATATTACTTTTTTTTCGTGAACTTGGCTGTAAATAAGAGCTGGTGAATAGAGTTCGGTTCCACAAACATATTTTTTTACAATATTGTGGCAAGATGTAACATTCCCTATACGACAGATAACCCCGAATCGTGATGAAGTTAATCTCTGCCGTCTTGCCTACACCCACAGTGAATTTTCACGCTGTTCAACGGTAGCTCGTTCTAATGTGGAACATAGCGCCAGAGAACCAGTTTCTTCCTGCAGCTAAATCAGCTTTTGCAGCATTTGAACCATACTCAATGTCACCAGTTGTTTCATCTATCTTTCTCTTCTTTTTTTGCATTGGCATTTTCCTTCGTCACTAAACTTTAGTCTTTTAGATGACCAAGACCTTTCTCGCGTCGCACAGATTTTATTACAAATATTTCCTGGACTGTTTCCAGTCATGCTTTTCCATGGACTTCTCATATAAGATGGACCATCCATGTGTGCTTGAGCAGCCTCATAGCAGCTTCGCCTGTAAGATGACCCTTTTGCATGATCAACTCTTTTGCCACCTGTCAGTTTGCAAATTTAAGAGTTGAGGTTTTCAGCTACATTAGTCGTTTTTTTTTAAGAGCGAGACAATCTGCCTTTCTGACAGTGGGATCTAGCAACATAAGCATATCATCCATTAATTTTGCTTTCTCTAAGTACGGAACTTTATTTACAGTTTCATCTCGTCGAGGACAGTATGATGCACAACAGGACAAATGGTCACCGAAAACATGGCGGGGGGCCGTTTTGCAGATCTTTCCGAAGCTTATCAACATTTCCTTCGGGATTTCTAATTGCTCCCCGAGCTGCAGCTGTGAGGCGAGGAATGTTCTGTCTAATTATTTTTCGCCCCTTTATGTCAAAAGTGGTATTTGAGGCTAGAGTGTGCAACTTCGAGGTGTACCCTCGCACGATGTGATTTGCACACTCTATTTTCTTAATTTTGCCTCCAAAAGGGGCCCTCTTTCTAGTTCTCGCAAAAACACTGGAATCTCCATCACCTGTTAGGAACTTCACCCATACACCATGTTCAGAAAACAAATGCTGAAGTCCTTCCACAACAATCGTTTACTCCATTCCGGATGATGAACCAGAATAATTTTGGTTGCACGTGTGTTGTCTTGGTTGGGAACACTGCTGTCGTGGAACACACGTTAGCAAAATTTGTTCTTAACACCCAAGTAATGAATCTTCCATGTTCTCCCGCAAATAACGCAAGCCAGGGGAAAAAAACATGTTATCTTAATTTTCTGATATTTTAGTTCAATATATTAATAAGTAAACAATTAAAGACTGAATACAAAATCTTTGAAAGCTTTTTCGCCACCAGAGAAATAAAAACTGTAGCAACAAATTCCATTGTAATTACAGCAGGTCGTCCATACACATCCTGCTTTGGTGACCATGCAGAAGTAGATGTCAAAAATTTCAACCGTTATTTACAAGTTATTTCCAATAAGCCCAATGTCTGTAAAGGCTGGTGGAAAATGCATTATACAAAAAACTGCGTTTAAAGGCGATTGTGGCTTGGATATATCCAGGGTAGGGTAAAAAACGTGCGTACACATTTTATTACCGAGAGAAATTACGTAATCTGAAACAAATTGAATTGACAACAGAATGTTTCAACCTGGTTTTGGCATCATTAACCAGCTTCAGCGCTTGATTTACTTTACAGTAGTTTACACATTTCTATCATTGTGTAAAAATAACATCAGCAGCAGTGAATAATACTTCTTCTAATCGAGGGTATTACGATGCAGTGTAGTCGGCCACAGGTTAATAAATTAAAGAAATAGACAACATGCATTTATGATGCTCTAGCTGTACTATCTCGATAAATGGCTGTATATACTGATTGCAGGAAAACCATAGCCAAATGTTTGAATGATTGAAACAAAATTTTAACTCTTCCCTATAAAATTCCCAAAATAGCAAATTATTTTTATAGACACTCAAATTATTGGACATTAATGTAACTGACCGGGGGAAAAAAATCTTGTAAATAATGGAATTAATTGAAAGAATAAAAAGTGCAAAAACATTTACGAACATCATAAAAAAATTACTCCAGCTTATTAACTCTACACATGCAGTTCGAAGCGAAGTGTAATAATTTTAAATATATAAAACCTTTTTACTCAGTAACGTACGAATAGCCTTTGCATTCAACCTTTTATCCCTCTAAGACAGCGCAGCAGTCATCAAACTGTGGTCAACGGACCACTAGTGGCCCGCGAAATGAATGAAATTAATTTTCTTCATACTATTGTACAACTTATCTACTAAATAGTAAGTTTTTATGATAAAAATGCCAAGTTGTCTTGCGATAAGGTATTTAAATAAAGACTTTCATCATTATTCATACACAAGCTGGCCCAACAGTCATTCCCCTATCAATTTATACAAAAATAGATATAGATAGAAGATAGATAGATAGATTATTTTAATTAGGATTTAATGTTGAGACTAGGTTGCATAGCACCCATATTTTAATATTACAAGCATTTGCAAAAATTAAGTAATGCGTTCATTGCAACGCTTAGTGATGAACGATATTTTTTGTCTTTCCTTTCGGAAAGAAAAAGAATAGCGCCGATGGTTTACCAACTGCCCATGGGAAAAACATGGCAATTCAAGGTTTATTCCACACACTTCCAACGATTGGCCTTGCGATTTATTAATCGTCATTGCGAATGCAAGACGAACAGGAAACTGGACACACTTAAATTGAAACGGTAAATCGGTTGGAATCAGTGGTTTTCTTCGAATCGGTACATCCTCGCCTTTGAACTTTCCTATGATTATCGTTGCTTCAATCACGTTGTTCATCAGCTTCTTAACAGCGAGTATTGTTCCAGTACATAGTTTCGGTTGGTTCAGATTGCGTAACATGATTATCACCGAGCCGACCTTGAGCTGCAAATTGTGCGGCGGCATTCCTAGTAAATCCAATGAGTTCAGAAATTCAATTGGATAATTGACGACTTCATCTGGGTCAGTAATTGAATCGATCGACTTAAATTAATGCAGTTGGCCAGCGATTTGACTTTGAATTTATATGTTAAAATTGTCTACGTCCTTATTTTTCGCTGCCAAAATAGCTCGTTCGCTCAACCAAACATGGTTTTTGTAATTTGCACCAATATTCGGGAACACTTTCGTGATCAATTCTTCTTTCGACGTTGAGAATTGACAAGAATTAGGTGGAAACAAAATGAGGCAATTGGAAGCGTCAATCGGAATTTTTCCGTTGCCAATGTCTAATAATTTTGTGGAAAACACTTCCGCTGATCCGTCATTTTGTAACGCGACTCGCGTATTCGTTTTTAACTTGAGAGTTTTCACGTATCTCCACAAATTCGATGACTTCAAGCAAGCGTTTATTTCATCAGCAGCTGTTGATCTTGGAATGACCGGCAGCGTTTTCCGAAAATCGCCGGCCAGCAGAATCATCGTTCCTCCAAAGAGGTCCTGGTTATTGCGCAAATCTTTCAACGTTCGATCGAGTGCCTACAATGCTCGTTTGTGCGCCATTGTACATAGATCCCAAATTATTATTTTGCTATTATGTAGTACTTTCGCGTTTGCTGAATTTTTGGCAATATTGAACGTCGGTTCATCTATCGTTTGCAAATTCAGTGGCAGTTTGAGCACTGAATGGGCTGTTCGTCTTTCTTCTAACAATGTGGCAGCGATCCCTGATGATGCTACGGCCAGCGCTATTTGACCTTGTGCGCAAATCGAATCTAAAATCAATGAAATTAGGAACGTTTTGTCGTTGATTGCTATTATCAATGTATCATACGCGGTTTTCTGCTGCTGATTCAAAAGTGGGACCTTTGTTCGTACTGATTGACTCAAAGAATCTCGATCGTATTGCCGTTCTCGTTAAAATTCTCTATTGAATGCATAGTGCATGGGGCGATTCGGCGCTGGCAATCCTAATTCGTGCAACATCTTTCCGGACATCATCAGGCACAAATCCTCTATAGAAATCAACGCCCCGTTGTGGATCTCCACGTTAAAGTCAAGTTCAGGATTTACTGTTGTTGTACGCACTCGATGCAAAATGTCTTCAGCCATATTGTCTTTGTATTTGTTCCATAAATGAAGTGAGTTATATGGGAAACACGTTGAAATGATGATGGCAAAAAGTGATCTAATTTGATGCGCAGTAGACGAAATAACAGCATCAGCAAGTGTATGATCCCAATGAATGTCATCTTCGAGCAAATGTAAACGCTGACACGTTTCTCGATATGTTGCGCACAACTCACCATTGACAGTTCGTTGAAATTCAAATGAAATCGGTCCACGAACATTAACCAATAACAAACGCAGGTAAAACCATACGACATTGCTCGGATGAACTGTGGAAATGCACCCCAATGCATCGGTTGAATATACATTCACGTATCCAGGAATAGGCTTTCCCTGCAGTGTTCTCGCAAATGGATCACTTGCGTATGTCGCGAAGAAACTTGTCAGCGTTGTCGCTGGTGGTAGTTCAGCTCTCTGCGCTGCGTTTGCTACCGTGAAATAAATTCGTTGTTCATTCTCCAGGTGCACAGCTAAATGGACCACAGTGGGATGACGTTCGTGTTTGGCGAATGAAAAGGTTCTCCAAATCGCCTCATTGCTGCTGAATATCTTCCTATTTGATATTGCGAAACTTCATCGTTGGCATCAGGAGCTGCAAAACCAAATACATCCATGTCGCTTCCTTTCGTGGCATACTTGCAAACATATTTGATGGACTTGATAGAATTGCAGTACTCAACATTGCAATGCGCTTTGAATGTTTTGGAAAGCAGCTGTGAATACGGAACAATCCAGCTGTTGTCGACTGCAACTCTTTATTCTTGACTTTCAACGTTATCGTTCTGCCGTTATCCTCTGCAGAGCGACGTCAATACAGGGGGTAACCGTCATTACCTGCGATTGTGTCAGCCAACACAGCACGCGGATAATGTTTGGAGCATTTGTTTTCGATCATACACTGTGATTCCCGGTTGTGATTGCCACATGGTCCATGAATCATATTCGTCGTCACAACTTCATACAACTCTGGATCTGTTTCCGGATCAGGAATTTCAGCACAAATGATGGCGTCAATTTCATCCGGTCTTATTTTCTCGACCATCCACAGGAGAATATGCGCACGAGGCAGTCCTCTTTTCTGCCACTCCACAGAGTACACCCAACTTCGCACGTCTCCGAAGACATGATACTTCACAATGAAGTCTTTGAGCGCATTGAGTTTCTGCTTGAATACTCGTACTGTGATGTCGTGACGATCGCTGTATAATTGACCAGGTAGTAACAGCTGTGTGATTTCGATCCATTTTAGGTTTCATGTAAAAGTGATGAATAAGTCTGGTCGACCGTATTGGCGCACGTAGGTCATCGCATCTTGCGCGTACTCGTGCATGTGCCTCGGAACTCCAACATACGTCGCTGGCAAAATGGTAATTCGGCCGACATTGTTTGCATTTCCATCTACATTCATGGCATCATGCAGATGGGTGTATTCTTCCGAACGCAATTTTTGCTGATTGAAACGTATATATGTCAGACGTTCCGTCTCGATTTTGGCATACATATCAACGACGAACTGATGAAACAGTCTGCGGCATTTCAAAATGTGATTGTCCTCGTTTCGACGAATACTCAAACGGTAGGCATAAAAATTCATCGAGCTGACCTTTTTATTTGTTTCTTGACCTGTTAATAGATTAATCACATTGATCAAAAAATGATATCCATCCTCTCCTTGGCAAAATATCAGTGGGTATTGTAATGTATCATACGGACGATGGGTTTCATTGACACACTGAAGGTTATTACCATCACGCCGTCGAATAACAATATCACGAGACTTCTAATTCTCGCCAACAACCACAATGGCAACTTCATTCAACGTCGGTGCATTGAAGCGTCTTTCATGTTCGCCTGCTGGTCTTTTGTCTGCTTTGATCACTATTTTGTGATCATCCGAAGGCATCATTTCTAGTGCAGTTTTGAACAATTTAACTAATTCATTGTGTTCGTGTATGAGTTGTTGCAGTTGTGCAATAATCTGTCGCTTTACCGCACGACTGATGGCACACCGCTGATTGATTTCATCATCAGAATTTCCAAGGAAAAAAAACCTGAAGAAATCTGTGATCATCGTTCACTGGCGGCAACAATGCTCCTGCACGATGGTGAATTTGTCCTTGAATCTGTAAAATAAAAACAAATTCTTTATTGAAACGTTGTGAATTGTTGATTTTTTTTTGTGTATATGGTATGTGTTGTAGTCGGAAATGAATTTACCTTAAAAGTTGTGCTGAAACCTTACCTTTAAAGTTGGGCTGAAACCTCGTTCCTCAGTTATATTCGCTTCAAATAATGTAATTTGGAATAAACTGTTGTATTTTTGTATGTTCTGCAAAAAATGCTTCGATTGAGGTTCTTGGCCAGAAAGCAATGATGCTAGTGGCTCTGGTGGCAGTATCAATTGTGGTAATTTGACCTTTCCGCTCGCACAACATAATACTGGTGGTTCATGTCGAAACCTCAAAGCATTGCAATGTTGACAAACAGTGCTCATGGTTCCGAAGTCGACCGATACATCCGTGGCGTAATCGATTGTTGGATCGTATCTGAACGCCAAACATTCATATCGAATTATTACGTTTGGCCGTCTGTTTTGTCGACGTTCCAAATTATTGGTTACGTTTTCTCCAACTGAGCGAGTCGAACTCGACTTTCTTCGTTGTTCCGGAGTCATAATTGATCGCGCTTGAGAAATTCTTATTCTATTTGTCTCCAATTCCTGTCTACGCTCTTCATCAGTCTCATTGACTCGACGATCATGTATTTCTCTTACGTTGCGCGTACGGCGACCGATATTTCTACGCCTTATTGGTGGCATTTTTCCAAATACACAAAAACAATCTTTTCAACACACCACCGATAACATAATATTCTTTTTCGTTAAACAAAGAAAATATAATGAAATCACTTCGCAAAATGTCACACTTTTTTTCGTTCTAAAAACATGTGACAGCAGAACTTTCAAACTACGCCTCATTTCACGTAATGAAATTCTTAAACATAAAGATTTCATATAAAAATACCATCCAAATTTCTGACTTTTTCCCGTGGATTTTCATATAAAAATACCATCCAAATTTCCGACTTTCCCCGTAGATTTTCCAGAAATTTCCTTTCATACAAACCTTGTCCTGACAATTACGAACACAATAAAAAAGAAATCAGCCAAATCAGTCTTGCCGTTCTCAAGTGATGCTCCGTCATACATGTGGCAATTTATTTTTATTAATATAGATAAATTGTTTTAATAACGGAAGCTGTACGGTACCGGTAGGTAGTTCATCTTTGAGAACCACAGGATCGCTGATATCATTATAGCGCACACCAAAGTTAAAATAGGATCATCGATATAACTGATGTGTACAATTACTTATTCATTTCTTAGTTGTAATTTTCGAGACTTTTCAATAGTGAACACCTAATTACTACGTCAAAGGTCAATGGAATCTAGAATGGCGGCTGTATAGTAATATATCATTCTGAAAGGTCAAGCTCGCTGAACTCCCATTGAACGTCTGCACCTCTACCGAAAATGCTATGTACTTATTTACACGTTTTAGATGAATTTTTTTAATTTAGTGTACTAACTACTTTTCTACTACGTATCTGGTTATATTTAATTACATCAAAAATATTCAAAATGAATTATGAAACACTATTGTCATCGCTACCCATATACACTTGACTAATATATGACGTCACTTAGTGAGCTGCAATCCGTAAGGTAGTAAATGAAAATACATTTGCAGTCAATTTGTGTCTTTCAGGCTCTTTGAATATCAAATAATCGCGAACAATTTCAAAAATTTGGTTTCCTTTTCTAAATAACGTGACTACTCTTTAAGGGTTCCGTAATTAACCTTGCTATCATTAGATAGTTCTAAAATGTTTGTCCTGGGAAAGAGGTGGTCGCGTAGCTACCGCCGCAAATGCAACAGTTCGACTTCCGTATCTGGAAAACTTGTAGGGTTTCCTCAGGATAAAGCTGTCTCCCTTGCCCATCCAACAGCTATTTTTACTTTAGTTCTATAAACAGCTTATGAAACAGTTGTCAATTTGCGATTTAAAAAAATATAGTTTTCTATACTAATTATAAAACTTTTTTCCCATTATTCTACGTAAAAAATTTAATTTACACAGTAGGAACTGAACAATAATAACGACAATATGGTTAATAAATAAACGGAGTAAACCACTATTTAAAAACATTTGTATAAATATGTAAGGCACGGTACGCCGGTCTCTTTGATTAAACCACAAACTACTTCAAAACCTATGTCACTTGGTAAATACAGGATGAGTATAAAAGAATACTCCAAATTTGAGGGTATATAATATCAAAATCAAACAACCTACAGCCTTGATTGACAAATCAAATTAACCGTTGAACCGTGAAGTTTGTTTACCATACATTCGTAACTGTTCAATGTGACCACAACGAGCAGCCCGAACGTCTTGTATCATAGAACTCGCATTTTGCAGCAGGGATAGAATCTTAAATCAGATTATGGGCCTATGCTCACATTGAATGTTTTTTTTTATATTTTGGTTTAAATAATTATGTAGCAAACCACATTTTTCGCAATTCGGCTTTTAAGCAAGGGAATATTTACAGGCATATAGGTAGGCGAGTATAATTTGCGAACTCTTAGGAGGCATGCTCGTAAAATTCAGTTTGCAAGTATTGTTTCTAGCTCCAGGAATATATGTATGTATTTATGTATGTATATGTGTTTGTAATTATAAGCCCCTTATAATAAAAGCGGTAAGCTGATTTAAAAAAAGATATTTACATTATTTTTAACGAGATCGGTATATAACAGGATGGTTACATATAGTGTTGGAAAATAAAATATTCATTTTGAAAAAATATTTTACTACAAAAGCACTTACAAATATTTATGTTCATCCATGCACAGTTCATACACTTCTACCTCAGCTGCAGAGTCCACACATTTGCACACAGGTGACTAACTCCACCCATGATTGACTCCACCCAAAACTAATCCTACCCAAGATTAACCCTACCCAAGACTAACCCTACCCAAGACTAACCCTACCCAAGACTAGCTCTACCCGAGATTGACTCTATCCAAGACTTACTCTACCCAAGATTGACTCCACCCGAGAATGACACCGCCCAAGACAGACTCCTGCCGAGACCAACTCCTGCCAAACTGTCTTGAACAACGAGCGAGACCAACCAGCAACACCAGCAAACCATATGAACCAACTATACCAACCGAACATACGAATCATGCATACCAAACATCCATTCCACCCAACCAGACCAACAGCCCAACAAGACCAACTGGAGATACCAATGGGCAAGACCAACCATACGAACAATGCATACCAGCCATCCACTTGAACCACTCATACCAAACAACCACATGAAACACTCATACCAAACCACCACATGAACCACTCATACTAGCCAGCCATACGAACCATCCATACCAGGCATTGATGAGAACCAACCATACGAGACAACAGTACCAGTTTAAAATACGAAACAACCATGACACCTCCAAACCATTCGATCCACCCATATCAAACGACCATACCATCCGACCAGTCTAACGACCATCAATATCAGCCAAAAATAACCTCTGTTTATGCCAACCAGTCATAAAAACTGACCATTACTAAGGACAATACGAAAGGACCATACCAGCCGACCAGACCATCAATCCATACAGACAATTCATACCAACCATCCAAACATAGGTCCGGTGGCAGGGCCCTCCATAAATGGAGGACATAAATGTATTAGCACATGTTATCATTGCCATATATACGGTACACATCGTTGAGTTACAATCCGTTGCATAGATTCGTAGATAGAGCATACTAAGATAAAATGTTTATATAGCAGCTATTCCGAAAATTTGTGCCTGGCAAACTAAAACAAGTAAATTAATATAGTCTACCATAGTAAAACATCTTCGCCAGATATGGTAGGGATCGGTTTATTGTTTCCCGAGATATGGCGAATAAACTTCACTTTTCATGTGGGACTATCTTGCAAAATTGCGCAGAAATGAGGGTCTATATTGACACATTCAATGTTTATGATAGATACTGCCAGCATACAAAGTTAAGTTGAAATTTGTTTCGTGTTTTCGTAAGTATAGCATACTAAACAAAATGTTTATATGGCCGCCATTAAAAAAAAATGCACGATCCACTCAAAACGTATTATTTTACATGCCCTGCTGTAATGCTACTTGTTTACCCAATTTCATAGGAATCAGTTTTTTTTCGTAGATATAACATAAAAATTGTATTTATTCATGTGGCGTAATATTAAAAAATGCGGACAAAAGATGCTCTGTGTAGATGCATTTTATAATTGTAACAGATATTGCCAGAATACAAAGTTAAGTCAGAATTGATTACATGTTTTCGAAGATATATCATACTAAGCTAAAATGGCCTCATTGCCGTAATTTTTTAAATTAGTGTCTTACTTTATTAAAACATACCAGTTTACATCACCTGCCACAATACTACTTGTTTGCCAAATTTGGTAGAAATCGGTCAATTGTTTTTCGAGAAATGACATAAAAACTTAATTTATTCAAGTGGTGCTATATTACAAAATGGCGGGCAGAATGGGCTATGTGATGGCATATACAATGCTTCAAATAGATTCTTTCAGCATACAACATTTGTTCGGCATTGGTCGAATAGTAATGTTTGTATGGCCACCATTTTGAAAATAAGTACTTAGTCAATTTAAATCGATTATGTTTACATGGCCTGCCCCAGTATTACTTAATATACATGTACCGAGTTTGGTGAAATTCGGCTCATACGTTCAAAAGCTTTTAGAGACACACTCACATAAGAGAGAGAGAGAGAGAGAGAGAGAGAGTGTGTGAGTGTGTGTGTGTGTGTGTGTGTGTGTGTGTGTGTGTGTGTGTGTGTGTGTGTGTGTGTGTGTGGCAAGTGATTTCAGAAGCGGTTGAAAGAAAAATTACGTTTTTTTGTAAGTCTTCGTATGCTGTGAGAGTTAATCAGTTTTTTTCCCATTTAAAACGATTATTTTATGTCAGTGAATTTATATTGGTAGTACAATGTTGGCTCAGCTTAATAATTAGTATAAATTATGAACCGTTGTGTTCCCAACATTGACACTACTTATAACGAACTCAACATATTTTACATAGAAACATTTCAGGTGGTGTAGAACATTAATTTTATATCAAATAGAAGACAGTAGCATTGTTTTCATCCACAAAGATTATTCCATGGTTTTACATAAAATTTTGGTCATACAACGTTGGCCCAACACAAACTATGTGAACAGTATGTTTACCAACTTGTTACCAACCATCAATAAATCATTAAAAGTCAAATAAACTTACACTTCCAGTACGTTATGGCATTTTATGTATTCGTGACATCATCGTCTGGAGGGTGCTAAGTAATCACTTAACATTTTAGTAGTAGAAAATTTTTGTTGGTATTTTTTGTTGGGTCAACGTTGTATTTATCAATGTGTGTGCTGTATCCCAACATAATAAAACTTTTTATCCAAGTCCCAATGTAGGTTAAAACTGGAGATATTGCCTGAATACACTTGCATATTACAACAATGGTAGATATATTACATATATAGGATATATACATTATATGTGTACAAAATTCAGTAAAATGCAGTCAAAAATCGTGAATAATTATATCGTTTAAAATAAAATATTGATAAACTGTTATCTCATCAAAACTAAATTTTAAAGCAGAATATCGAATTAATACAATCCTTAAAACAAAATACATAACTAAGATTCTCAGCTATTCCACGGTAAACTTAAAGCACAAAACCTAAATATGGAACAAGAAAACTAATAGGCGGAAACCATTTTGATATTTCCATCTTTTGTATACAATTAAATGCATTGGTACGTTTTGGACTTAGAAGGTGCGGACGATGTATTTTATCTTGAAACCGAAGCCGAAAATGATACCAAATTTTAAATTTATTTTACGAAAAAATTACTGGGAAAATACGAACAACGGAAACCGTATGTAAAACCGTGTATTTCATCCAATGAAGTAACTAATGTAATGTTAAGCTCCATGGGTGGTAGCAAATATTTTGAATTTTTTCCAACAATTCCTTATCTCATAAATAAGTAAGTATTAAAAGACACGCTATTCAGACTGCTGATTTTCAGTAGAAGCCTAATTTTTGGGGTTATTCTATGTTCTTTAAGGTTATCTTGCTTTTGTCACTATTTAGAAACGTACTATTTCTGTGGTTAACGGTGTCTTTAATCGTCTGAAGTGCGGGTAGATCATGTGTAATAAAAGTCTTAATTTTTTCTATGCAACAAGGCTAATCGGAATCTTTAGTTAACGGGTAAGATAGCAGCGAGCTTCGTATTGATGAACTGCACCAGCATTCGCGTGGAACTAGGGGACTGAAACCCTCTCGTGGAGGCGACCCCCCTCCCCTTCTTTGTCAACCTATTTCGAGAAAGGCATACTACAGGCTTTTAGCGGTTAATTGAGCACTTTTTAGTGTCCTGCCTAAGATTTGCTTTTCATCTTATTTGGGGTCCTTCTATCATATCGCCATATGGAAAATTTACATAGCCGTGGGCCCAAAGTTGCGAATCACCAAGATATTCATTATTTTATCTTTGTAAGAAATGTTGTTAATCTTGTAGATATTATCTGTGATAATTTTTTCTTGCATAAAATAACTTATACACTGCATAGTTTTCGAATCTAGGCATGTCAAAATATCAACTTTAATGTTTTTGGACTTACTAATAAAACAAACGAAAACTTTTGCGGATAATTTGACAAGGGTGACTGAATGATCTCATTTTAAAGCATACTTAGTAAAGTTTCGTTTTCAATAAACCATTGTTTGCTACAAATCAAAAATATTTTTAATAATTCCTTATGTTGAGCAAATAAAAAAAAAAACATGGGAAAACTATTTTAGCGTGAGTTTAAACATTTCTTGGAGTAACTCAAGATATCGTATTTCAGTGTGAAATATCTCATTTCGGTGAGTGAGTTAGATTTTATCTATACGTCTCAAAAACAATAAAATTGTAATTTGACATGCCATTATGAAAATAACATATATGTGGTTATAATATGTTATGTGAGGAAATAGTTCTTATAAGTAATGTCTACAAGTTGAACAGTATTTTGTACAAACATTAAATAATTACTTTTTTTGGTGTCCAGCATCTTATCCGTGCCATAGACTAAGGATGAGATAGACCGACCTCGCTGGCTGCGCACAACCAATCTCCGTGTCCCAACATTGAACTGTTCTTCTGCCAACACGCCTAGAGAAAAAGGCATGATTTGGAATTTAGGTTAGACAACTGATTTGTAAACAAATGCTTTGAAATGTATTTATACTTCCTCCAACCAATTTGTAATGCAGTTTGATTAAATTGAAATTAGTAAAATATTTTATTTATATAATTTTGCTTGTCATTTAAAAATTAAGATATAAACAAACACTTTCATCACTGTCGACCATGTGACTTTGATACTTGTGTTCCTTTGGGATAGGTAAATGTTGGGTATATGCGCAGAAGAATGAGCGATCTACCTCATCTGTGGTCTATGATCCATGCATCAGTCAAGAAAAACGTGAAATTTTCGGGAACCTAAATGTGTTACTAACATTCATTACAACATCAGTTCTTAAAACTATTTTACGTAATTTGCTGCTTACTCAACTGTGAGCCTCTACACGTCACTGTGTACGGTAGTATTCGTGCAGTTAACAGCCAGTGATTTTTTCAAAGGTTGACTTCAAAAGTGCTTCATTCACGGTGAAAATGCCATACTTACCACCTGGACAGCACGCTGACCCACTTACCGTAAAGTTACGCTATATTGCATCAGCACCTCAGGTGTTCGCTTGCAAGCAGTTATTTTGCGCGTTCAAGGCTTCAAAGACGAGAGCTCTAAGGCTAGGCGTGCACTTGCGATTTTCTGTCGCGCGGTTATTTCGTCGCAAGAATAGGAAGCGTTGTTTTAAATTCAAATGTGAGTGCATGCACATGCAACTTGATAATCGCAGCGATTAAACAGATGCAGCCAATCGTATTTTCGCGGTGACGCGATTGTCGCTAGATCGAATGAGGTACGTGAAGAGGCACGCACACGCACGCATCAGCGACCGTCCTGCCGCAGGTTAGCTGCAGTCAATTGTAGTTGTTGCGTATTGAGATATCGATAAATGTGTCTGACGAACGAAACGGCGATGATGGAGTCACAAATACTGTGCTGTAAACTAATGACGTAATAGTTGAGGTAGAAGAAAACAATTAAAATAATATAGTGATCGCAATATTAAAGAAAAATTGTCGGGAGAAGTATGTGCAAATATTTTCTGAACTTGGAACCAACTACCTTGGATGGAGAAGAAAAGGTACGTAATACTAAGTACTATATAAATCGAATTCGATCATCCTGACACTAGAAAGGGATGGTATATAATTGCGCACCTAACCCAAATACTTTTCATATGAATTTGTGGAGGGAAATTGATATAAAAATACCACAAAAAAATCAATATTGGCTCGTATGTACAGTATAGATTTAGTTTTTTGATTGCAACCCAGGAAATTCCTAAATATTTATAAGAAAAATATAAAACGATTTACGTTATACCATTCCAGGGTTCATGCACTATTCGTATACGGATAATAATGCAATGTAAGTAAAACGATATATTGTACGTATCTCTGTACCATTATGTCCTGTCAAACATCATAACACGAACTTAAATCCTGTCATTTTGGTAAGGTATTGAACCTTGTGGTGAAACAAAATAACAATTTTCAAAGTAATCTCGCATTGGAATATCAGATGAATAACCCCTCAATCCAGCCATATTAATGTCTTCCAGAGGACATACATCTGGCTCGTTCTCAACACGTATACCGTCGTTCTTCCACAAAAAGTTCTGTAGAAGGCAGCCTGCTTTTATACTGCTGTCAGAAAATCGTCATTTATTGGTCAAAATACCCTAAGCACATTCCACTATTCTTCCCACACGACATAGCATATAGTTGTATACTCATCGTTTCATGGTAAAGTTTGACCTTGGGTAAGGTCTCAAAATATTGTTTGAAAATGTAAATGCCTAATCACCTACAATTACGAAAGGAATAGGTTTCCCATTCTCATCATCATGATAAAAGTGTTATTCATTTGGAATATTTAACTGATGCACTTTCAACCTTCAACCAAAATTGATTTTTTGAATATGTGTGAATCACAGTTTGCACCATACGACCTAATGTCGATTGCAGTAATAAAATAGTTAGCATCAACTACCCCAAAGAGTATTATAGGAAAAAGTCTTATAATAATAGAGCAGTGAACCAACATGAGAAGTTTTCAGTTATCGTACATGATTGCCGTCCACAGCACCTATACAATTTGGAAAAATCTGTTCAGTCGAAAAATTGTTTGGCAATGAATTTGCTTTCATCTTCGGATTTGTCTGGCATATGGAGAGGCTGTAAACATTCTCACACCTGCTGACATCTATCCTTAACGATTTCCCTGATGGCAGTGGCGCTAAGAAGATATTATAACCGCAAAGAGATGAAGCTATTACCAGTATCCAGATATCTGTGGAAACAAAGAAACCAATTCTTGAATTAAGTGTTATGTGAAGCTGTAATCGAATACAATTATTATGATAAAACCACTAGCCTCCATTTAAATCGCCTTGAAAAAATGGATATTAAAGACGCTTTTCTATTATAGGTTAAGAAGTTCAAAAGAATAATTAAATCTACTGCTTTGCAAGAAAGTTAGCAGCTCGACGAAAATAAACATCGGAAAAAGCTTCGGAAAGAAATGAGGAAATATATATACATTTAGATTCACTCTTATTTTTGATCGTTTTTGTGGATGATAGATAGATCAGTAGCAACTTCGGTTAGACAATCAGTAAGAACAATGAAGCAACCATCTATTAGCGACGCACCTTCTGTCATCCAGAATGAGCAGGTAGCACCGGTGCGAGCAAAACGCAAAAGGTAACATCATTAAAAAACAACGTTATTTAATGTAATAAAACGAAACAGTTCGCAATTAGTGTAGACGAACATATTGCTTTGATGTTGGTACCAGCAAAGCTGAACAACGAGCAAAAACATTTCACCAAAGTGGAAATTTCGAACGTAATGAGGAACTTAAGATATTTCCAGCCTCAGTCAGTTTTTCGACATACCGACATACTGATATTTTCTCGCAGATCATACAATCAGCCATCTCATTAAAATGCTTAATTTAAGGCATCACTTAAAGCACAAATATTGCCACAGTATTCCGACGCATACGGAAACCAAATTCCATCCACTACAACGACCATACACAGATGCCACACACTATAGGACCCATGCAGACTTTGTACTCTGACTTTACGGGAAGCATTGGATCGCTAATGTCCACATGTGGTAGTGGCATTGACGTATTAGAATTGTCGAACCAGTAAAATGGACTTAAGAGATATGTGAATCTTGGCAAAAGGAATAAATATTTGCGAAATAATTCATTCATATGTGCTTACTTGAATATTATTGTAAGTATATGTGTGGGTTTTAGACAGTGACATTGCAATAAGTTGTTTCGCGTAGTGTATATGTGTGTTTTTTTTTTCGCTCATCTTATTTGACTTTGCAATTAATGTAAGAAGGTATGCGTCATGAATATAATGGTATGAAGGTGCTTATCTCAAGGTTACTTATAAACACTCCTCACATGAGATAGACGTTCTCCATATTGTGTTCTTGTGCATAATGTTGGGTCCAATTAACTTTCACAATTCATCAAAACTGTTTTTACTCATTCGGCAATATCGAAAAAATTCTCAAGGATGATCACACAAGTCTTTAAATAATTTGTAGAATTATCCTTTCATAGTGTCCATTTTGCCTAATCTACCTCACCTTCTAGTTTTGTGTCGACTTGACAGCTGATCAACCCGTCCATTCTTGTAGTGTTGATTGAGATGTGTAATGCTTGACTTTACCGCCACACCGATGCCATGCCACAATCAACCAACACTTCACTCACGCCGACTTTACATTCGTCATATTGCTATTTTACAGCATCTTGTTTTTTTTTTTTGCCACTAACAATATTCTAGATGTTCAAAAGACCATTAGCATGCCTGCGCCCATAACCTGTTGAATTATAGGTATGGTTAGTGGAAAAAAAATTAAAATGAATGAAGAGATATATTCGGCGACAGAAATTATTGTAAAAGGGGGAAAAAATATACTGTATATAATTTTCCTTACAGAAGTATGAAATCGTGTAAATCTATCATCCATATTTAACAAACGTAGTGAGGTCTCTGTGAGGCAATAAATTTAAATCGTATACAATTAACCCTTGAAAACCAGTAATTCGGCTGAAATGACCCCAACTACGTCTTTGAACTCACGACGCCGAAAAAATAAATCACGAGGAGTAGCCTTCCGCGAAACTCTGCACCGAAGATCGCAGTGACCTTGAGCAATTAACTGGCATCCCTCGTGGGCTTCCAGACACAATCATTGCCCCATGAACTCTTCATCTAATCACTCACTCTCGGTTAATGACTGACAGCCATGTGATTACAATCGTCCGATGACGCACGAAGCTACATATAATTTCATCTAGGACATGTCCTCATTCGCTGAAGTTTGTAACCTCAGTACTGCTTTGATTGCTTCGGGCAAATTGTTTATCGCACAAGTTGATGCGTGTACCACTTTCCAGACTTCTTACTGCGGCGAGTCTAAAGTGTTCCCTTTTGAACAAATAAACGCCGTATAACAGAAACGTTCCGTCGACCATTGGCGTGCCGAGACATTCTAATGAGGGAGGAAGGGGACATGCAAAATTTAATGTGATGTTTTAATGAGGGAGGAGGCGGGGCATACATAATGTTATGTAGCGTAACCTGAAATTATAAATATGTATATGTATATATATCGATCACACATAAATCTGTCCTATGCTTTTATTCACTATTAATAATGTATGCTTACCTGATAACAATTATTACACTAGAATAATTTTAACATTCCTGCAAAACATATTCTTTGCTTGGCGTTGAGAAGGGCACAAGTCTTAAAGTACTACTTTTCAGGAGAGCTTTAACTGTTAGGGATGTAAATTGGCAATGTCCAATCGTAAAAGTATCGATTCACGATCGTATGATTTATACATGATTTACTGTGTGTATTTTTGCTTGCTGCTTCTGTTTATGTTATCGTTGTTGTAAACATGTGTGTGTGGTTTGGTGGCTAATTGCGTATTATATTTCATTTGCATAGCTTCCTTATTTATCATACCTCATGTTGGTTATGGGTACAGGATTAAATGGTTGAGTGAGTGAGTGAATGAGTGAGTGAAGAGATTTGGGCTGCCCTTAACATAGAGGTCTTGAGAGCCGATTACGATGAAGCGAGGTGAGTGTGGAGCAGCACCGGAATTAAGGGGTGGGGGAAACGTGAGATCCCCGAGAAAACCCGCTGACCAGCGGCATCATGTGGCACGATTACCACATGCGAAAATCCTGGGGCAACTCCACCGGGAATCGAACTTGGTTTGCCTAGGTGGGAGGCGAGTAGTCTAACCAATACCCCCCTCCCCGCCGAGTACAATAAAAATGTGAGTGTTCGTAACAGTATTACTCGATCAGAAAAGAATAATGGTTTCCTTCCACTGCGCGAAGTTCATGAACGTGGTTAAACTCGACCTACACGCGACCAAAAATAAGCGCGTTGGGTTCGGGGCTGCCCATCGTGGAAAACTCAATGGGCGTGAGAATTTTTGTACTTGGAAATTTGCTATGAAGGCCTGTTTAGTCCACAATGTATTATGGGATACGATAGAGACTTCAGAAAGTACTGACATTTACGACACCTGGAATACGAAGGATAGGAAAACTCAGCATTCACGCATAATTCTTTCCGTTGACAAAACTAATTATTTCTACATACGTGACACCAAACCGCAGCAGAGGCTTGGAAGGCAATGCATAATGCTTTCGAAGACTCTGGCCTCACCAGACGAGTCGACTTACTAAGGACTCTTGTGAAAACGACGCTGGAAAAATGTAAGTCTTTTAATCATCATTGCGATAAAATTATCACTATACCTTCCATTTAAATGAAATTAAGTTCAAAGTACGTATTGTATTGGAAAGGGCTTATTAACGTCCCCTCAAGCTATGCCTAAAGGCTTATCAGGGGACGGCTTACAAACTAACTTATGACCTAACTTAAACACTAACACTCATGCCTTATCTGGAATTTGAACCCAGAACCTCCCGCACCGCAGATCGGCGGCGCACCAACCGACTGTGCCATGGGACGTCTGGCTTTAAAAGTAAGTGATGAGTGGATTGGCACGTTGCTTTTGGCGGGATTACTGGACCACTATACACCCATGATACTGGCAATCGAGAATTCCGGAATTACAATCACTGAGGATTCGATTTAAATGAAAATTTCACAAGAAGTAAAGAGCGAAGATTGCAACACGAGTGAAGAATCCGCACTCTATGTGGAAAGGTAGTCACACAGGGATTTTAAGTGCTTCATTTGCAACAATCTCAACCATATAACACGGAACTGTACTCAGAGAAACATCACTTAAAGTACGAGCAAGGAATTCACATATCTGAAAGACGAGTAAAAATGTTTAAAAAGTTGGGGCAGTGAAAACAAGGGGGTCCTTCTTACCGCAGACTCCCGCCAGGTTTACAGAAAATAAATGTGTCATCCTCGGAAGAAACAAAAATACATTTATGTACTGGCGTAGATGCAAAATTATCTTCAATAGTTGCTGCGAACACCTGCTGCAAGTACTATGCGTGATCTTAGGCTGTGTGAAATACGAAGATACATGATCACGCTACAGTTACGTGTATAGATGACGCCATTACACAATGCAAAGAAAAATTTGGAAATAAATCGAATCCGAAAATAAATTAGTAGCCTAGACAAACACGAGTCACCGTGTGTGCAAGATGATGCAATTTGATCCGGAGAACCTGTACGTCTTGTCATATCCGGACGACTCTAAAAAACACCTATTCGTTCTGGGACTCTGGATCACTATATACCTAAGAAGAAAAAGGCGATGGATGTAACTACTGGTTATATTCGGTAACTTCGGGTGATTGCGAGCCTACTCAACAGTTAATAACTTACTGGAGAATTGCGTAGTTCATCACATGAAACGGGATACGACTCTTCCAGCAACCGTGGACCAGGTTCTGGAATTCGCAGCAACTTCGAGTCGAGGCAATTCGACCCTCCTCCTACGAACACCGAAATTCACGCCCATGACTGCTCCAGCCAGGTCTGCGTACGTCGGCAATATAATACCAACGAGGCTTCGACTCAAACGGCCCCAACTAAACGTCGAAGGTCGTGCCGCAGCCACCGTGTTGGCACCACGATGCATAACAATTCTGGGGAACCTGCATCGAACTGTGAAACGTGCCCATTTAAACGTCCACGTGTGACGTCATCTGCTGCCGCCAACATGGGTTCGTCCACGACCGACTTTAACTTGGAAGAAGATCCTTCGAACATTCCCATTCTACTGCGTCAGATCGAACGTCAAAAGACTGCTAATAATTTTTTACGAACATGTTTAAGCTCCCACATAAAATTTTTAAAGACTCGAAGTTTACGTGCATTTATATTTTTTTTATTTCTGTAAATAAAACATACCCGTACAAAAAATTAATTATCTGTGTATTTATATTTTAAACCTTTTCTTTTTTAAATATAAGCTTAAATTTTTTACTAAATAAATAAAGTGTGGAGAAAAGAAATATAAGTGAAAATTTTGTTTCAAGGATTGGATCGCTGGAACATGCAGTACCGAAGGAGCAAGGGGGACTCTTACCATGAATGTATACAGACTTTGAGCGGGAGAATAAAACAGGAAAAGCTTGCGTGGAGTAATACGCCACATCCGCTAGGACGAACCCTGTAACACGCGCGCCGCAAGCGGATCAAAATATTGCCATGCTGGGTTCAATACGAGTTTCCTGGCGGCTAGTTGCGTTTTCTATCTCATGCATGATGAGCTGTTCTCCAGGTTCGAAATCAAAGCTGATGGCCAGTGAAATTCCGCTGGTATCCTCTCCAAGCCGATCCTGGGAGTTACAACGTAACTCTTATGGAGAGGAACAATTCCCACTCCATTTATTAGCCTTTGGCCGTCCCACCACTCCATTACCTTGTTATTAGCCATTGACAGAAATTAGTTGATAAAATATCAATAATTTAATGGTATATTAAAATAGAAAATAATAATGCTAACTTATATAAGGGTCCTGACTACCTAGCGATTAAATTGAATATATAGGTAATTGTTTTATTCGCAGGCGTAAAGACACATGGCAAAGGGGTGGCATGCTGTGGTGGGGGTATACAGAGCATTATAGGAGGGGGATGGGCACTCGCTTATAAGCTTTAGTTTGGGCGTCGATGCGCCATAGTTGTATTGGTATTGAAAATTCCGTGCTGTGGCTACTTTAAGGAAATTAGCAGCCATCTTCGTAATGTCATTGATTGATTTCTGGTCCGAGAGTGACGAGGCTCTCCTAATTAATGCGGGGAATTATTCGAAAAGCCGGATGCCTTTGCATCTATCAATGCTGCACCATCGGAGACCATGGTAGAATCCGGCGCTGCACCTATAGCAACAGTTGGCATTGCGACGGAGATGCCCTTCTGGAGCACCCAGACGGCACCCTTCCAGGGCTCCCAGACGGGTGAGTTCGCTACATGCGACAACACAACTGAAGGTTCCCTGCTGCAGGAAACTGGCAACGTACTGCAGCTGGATAATGGATCGCCCGAAATGACTGTGTTACACGTGCAAACAACGGGGACTCTTTCTTCTAACGATGTGACGGACTCATCCGTGTCGGTACAGTACTCTCCAGTCTCGGNGCACCATCGGAGACCATGGTAGAATCCGGCGCTGCACCTATAGCAACAGTTGGCATTGCGACGGAGATGCCCTTCCGGAGCACCCAGACGGCACCCTTCTGGAGCACCCAGACGGGTGAGTTCGCTACATGCGACAACACAACTGAAGGTTCCCTGCTGCAGGAAACTGGCAACGTACTGCAGCTGGATAATGAATCGCCCGAAATGACTGTTTTGCATGTGCAAACAACGGGGACTCTTTCTTCTAACGATGTGACGGACTCATCCGTGTCGGTACAGTACTCTCCAGTCTCGGNGTGCAAACAACGGGGACTCTTTCTTCTAACGATGTGACGGACTCATCCGTGTCGGTACAGTACTCTCCAGTCTCGGATATTGCTTACACAAGTGCTGAAAGATGCCTTTACTGCGAAGACATGTGGTCTCCGCTGCTTCTCGATGCTATCCCACCCTCCCATCGGTATGACGGGAATGAAATTCGCCAGTGTTTAAATAACTTTGAGAGCATTTTACGCACTTTACGTAACGATGTTGCCGATTTACACATTGAACTGACTAACCGCGTGCTTGTTCTTACGGACGTGAAATGTTGCATGGAAGGATTTGTGCTAGGTTTTCTACCAGCTACATTAGACATTTATACGGATCTAAAAATGTGATTTTAGAGACACATAATTTTTGCTTCTTTACTTGCGAACCAAGCATTTGAACCTAATTTTTGGTGTAGTATTTATGTGTGGTTTTTGAGTTAAATACAGCGAAATGTTATTTAACTTCTAACTGTGTGTTTGTGTTCAGTAATTTATTTTTACTCCATGTAAAAAAAGTAAGTATCCCCCCCCCTACCTTTTTTTTTCTTTGGTATAAATATTGATTGTGCTTACTTTTCCCTAAGAGAAGGGTCAAGTGCGTGCAATATTTTTGTCTCTCTCTTTTGAATATGTTCATTGCGCTTGATATTCCCTTGGAGAAGAGATAAGTACGTGCAATATTTCATATCATTCCCTTCTATTGCATAACAATTATGGTTGACTTATTTACCTACAATATTAAAAAATATACTCTAAAATTCGCTGCACATTATTAGCTTTATTTGTTTTACTATTACAAAAAATTACTTCTTTGAAATATTTAGCCAATAACCATTTAAAGAAGGGTATTCAATTTAAAAAATGTGCACGGCACAATCGTACCACTACTGACCTGCATTAACTACCTTTCGAGAATGAGAAGATGTAAGGGGAGTAGGGGAGACTGGGTACGGTTGTAACAACGTGAATATTCGCAAAACTATCCATGGTTTGGTGAGGGGTACAAGGGGAAAGACATGCGGCTTGCCTGTACGGACCTGATCGGCGGTGTTGCGTCGCCCTCCGCGCGCTTTGCTCGCTTGTAGAGGGACCTATTGTGTTTTGTCAACCAAAAGTAAGTATTTTTGATCGATTTCTTTCTTGAGTTGCTTCGTTAATATTATAATTTACGTTTTGAGATTTTTTCTACGTAATTGGTGGACTTAAGAGGTAAGTAAACAGTAATTAGTTTTTCTGAAGGTTAATTTCTCTCGCCTCTGAGACCGTTTCACTGGCACGGAGGCTGAGGGGGGGGGGGGATACGGTTGTAACATTTTTTGTGGGTACGGTTGTAACATTAGTAATATATTTTTTTTACATTGTAGATGCCCAGGAAACGTGTCAAGAAGACATAGAGAGGTGTAAGCGACATATCACTTTACAAGGATGCATACGACGAAGTTGAAAGTGGGAGTTCTTTGAGACGAGTAGCAGAGATCTACAGAGTTAACCACGTCTCTCTGCTACGATGCTTACGAAAGAGAGATGCCACGAACTAAGGTGCCGAGGCAGAAAATATTAGTAAGTGATATGTAGCTCATAACAGAGTCTTTTCGGAAGATCAAGAACATCTACTCGCCAAATACCTCATCCGTTGTGCATATATATATACTTCGGTCTTTCTACTAAAGAGGTAAGAAAGTTAGCATTTGAACTCGCCGTTAAATACAACTTAAAGATATCTCCATTTAGACGTTGTTTTGTTTGATTAGATACTATTTTACTAGCTTCAGATTGTTTTTAAATACAACGTTAACTTGAACATGTAAAATTTTATAAAGCGATTAAAGAAGACTGTTTAAAATGTTACTACAATGGTGCCATATTAACCTTAAATAATGTAAAACTACTCACATGTGATTTATTAGTAATAAAACTGATTGAAATGCGTGCATTGTGTATTATTTGTGTATGTTTCAACTGACCCCTATCACTGTTACAACCTTCCTTGGCATGGGGTCAGTTGTAACAGTTGGCACACGCTTTGTGAAACGCCTCCTGTCTGGCAACTACTGCATCTAGGCCCATCAGATTAATATAAATTTGAAGACAAATGAGTACTCTTCTATGTCAAGCGACTTATTTGTTGTTCGCAGCCAGAATGGCAATTCTACGAGCGATCAAAGCAAAATTGTTACAACCGTACCCAGTCTCCCCTATACTGACAGATGAGATGTGATCGCGTGACGACCTTCATTCTGACACGTCGCACAAGAACGCCGCCAGCCTCTTCCTGTCTCTGTCTCTGTCTCTGTCTCTGTCTGTCTCTCTCTGTCTCTCTCTCTCGCTCGCTCTCCTCTGTATCGCTTGCGCGTAGCAGCAATCAAAGAACTCACGTCATTTTAAAATGATCTGAATACGAATAAAAATATTACACAAATACTTGGAACAAAATTATTTATTTTACATCATAATTTAAAAAATAAATCTTGTAAGAAAATTTAATTTAGTATATAAATACATCGTATTTACACATCAAATGGAAGAAAATATTTAGCAATACATATATATATATATACATATATAATATATTTACAAAACACATGGGAGAAAATATTTTACATGATGAACATATTTACTGAAAAAATGCAAAAGATTGGTAAACAACAAAAAATTATGAGATTATTAAACACACCGACATTTATTTGTACGTAGTAATGATTTTTTACACATAGCATTACAACATACGTTTCCCCATCAAAACGTTTAATCACGCACGTCAATGTTTTTTTTACACTGTAGAACGTGTGTGTTTTGTTAACTAAAAAAATTACGAGGGGAATGGGAGGTTTACATAACCTGGGTTTTTCTAAAGATAAAGCAAAGCTTATACGAACACGCACACACGAGTACCTCTGGCCATGGGTCAGGTGGCGTTGTAACCTCCAAACCGGGCAACAAACAACACCACATCGTTCAGAGCATACTTTACAAAGTTTATCATTTTTAATTTCATGATTAAATTCGCAATTTTCCCTGCCGTACTTGCTTGAACGTCGTTTGCCCACAATTTCTTTTTTCGTATTTCCGATGTTTGTGGGAAATTTTGTTTGTAAGCGGCACAAATGAACTGCATACTCATCACTGTCACAATCTTGCACTGATAATTCAAGAGTCTTGCCATCGAAGACCAAGGAGGAAATGGACATTTTCGTCACACAGCTCCACAGATACGGTAACAGCCGGCTGGCCCGTGTAGGTTACGCCGTGCAGTAGAAGATATGTACTTGCATATTTTTTCTCGGGAATGAACTTATCACCAAGACGCGCTCCACCGTTGCGAGAAGACTTGGTGGAAGGTCTCAACCTCGAGCCTAGGTGCACTTCGCATGAAAAAGACGTGCAAGGGGAGTCCCAGTTTGGAAAACCTTGCCTTTTCACAACATGGTTATGTGCGTCACATTTCCCCTGCCATTTGCACACATAATTATTTTTCCTTTTTTGGAAAAGTTAGTACACTATACTTTCCTACATTTTTGCCTTGCATACGTGTACATCACGATTTTTTTTTTTTTACCAACTCCTCCAGCGTACAAGGAAGCGTAGAGTTAGGGTATAAATTGTAAACGTGACAGTTTCTATATTTGCACGTTAATGTGTTCCGCACATAACAGCCTTCGTAATCATCGGAGCAGCATAGACAGTGAATTATACCGTCACAAAATTGAATTTGTAGAGCGCCTCGAGCATCTCTAAAACTTACGCGTCGGTACCCACAATTCAGTAAGGCATTGACGAAGTTGCTCATCGTGCCAATAAGATTCGGATAAGCTAAATACCATTATCTCAATTTTATTCTGCGTTGCTATTGCTGTTATTTTCTTCTTCACTTGAAAACACGGCTATCGTGAATTTTTACAGGGGTTTGAAACGCGGCAAATTTCAAATAGTCAATGGGCTTTGCTCTTGAAATAGTGAAAAAGGAACGACAGCGAGAAAAACGACTGCTTTCCCGAGTGGGCTCGGGGTGCGTCTTATGAAAAGTTTTAAGAGAAAAAAATAGTCCGCCCTCGTGATTAAAGAAGCCGCCGATTGGTCGGAACGAAGGTTTCCAAAAACACCCGAGTAATTNGACCCGAATTATTAGCCAATGAGAAACATTGACGGAGCAATTAAATATATTGAAAGGGGGAGTGGAGCGGGTTAGTCGTCTGCTCGGCGCGGTGCTGGGGACAGTACCAGCAATGTAAAACAAATGACAAACGAAAAAAACAAAGATAGCGGTCGAACGAAGGTGAGAGACAAACTTCAGTAATGTATAGATAAATTACTAACGAAAAAAACAATATGGCGGACGGTGGCTGTGATGCCTACCAAGATGGCGTACTGCACCAACCAAGATGGCTGAATGAGTATGCGTGGAGGATGGTGAGGATGACCTCCGGGAATTTAATTTTTTTTATAAATTTTGTAATAATTTTAAGTAATTTTTAAATATATTAAATATAATTTTTTTATATATTTTTGTATTTTATTTTTTTAGAAGTTCTTTTAATTTTTGGTTTAAATGTCCAGGTCACATGGATCCAAGATGGCGGCCTGCCGGCGCCTAGCTTCTACGCCAGACGCCAATGCCCCAGAATGATAATAATCATACTACTCTCTCATATACAGTATATTACCTAAATAGACGCCTTACTTATGATTACTGTAAATTAAATTCAAAATTGCATGTAGATGCTTATCTCATGCCGGTGATGGAGACTGTTTTCCAGCGTTTAAGTAAGGCGAAATTGTTCACTATACTTAATCTAAACTCAGCTATTTTTGCAATGCGGATTACACTCCAGTTCAGAGAGTCTTTAGCCTCTTTCACACCGTGGGAGCTATTTCAATGGACACGTCTCCCTATGGACTTAAATTCTGGGCCTCAATTTCTCATATCCAAATGATTCCTTGCAGAACAGCTTGCCTTAGTTTTCTGCACCAAGCTGCAACTTTATCATGGAGGACAGTAGAACACGTTGACCAGACGTACCTTTCTTTCTCGACACAAAGGACTGTGCGACACTTGAAACAAATACGAAAAAACTAGCTGCTAATAAAAAGTTTGAGGTAAAGAGTAGTAAGTCGGACTTACTATTCTATGCCTCAAAGTGATATTAGAGATACGACCTTTGTGTTGTTGCTTATAATAGCTGCCATAAGAGTTGGGAGATGCAATAATTTACTTACAAATAGATCTCCTTCCAAGCATTATTATATAAAAACCTACAAATCGCCATAAATGAAGTTACTTTTTCTGCACCATAAATGGAGTTACCTCTGAGGTACAGAAATGTGGATTTAGTGTGGGGAGCGGAGCAACGGCAGGCGTTCCAAAAATTAAAGGAGTGTTTAACCAATTCACCATCTTTACATCTGCCAGATTTTGTAAAGGATTTTTTTTTTGCACTGCGATGCTAGTTCAATTGCTTTGGATGCAGTATTAAGCCACCAGGAAAATTGGGCTTGTTTGCCGGCAGCGTATGAGAGGAAACTGCTTACAAACGTAGAAAGGAAATATACTATGCATGAAAAGAAGTGTCTGAGCTGTATATGGGTTATGGAGCGTTTTGCCGATTCCCAGGCAACACGGCCGGGTATGCTTGATTGTAAACTCTTAATTGAGAAACTGCTAAATTCCAATGTCCGCGGTCCGCAATCAACAGTCGCTTCTCGGTGTTGCGCCACCACGCCATAACACGAATATTTAATTGACTCAACGCCGACCGTAATTACAGCACCTCTCCCGTTTCTCGGGGAGGCCTGGACCTCAGTTCTCCGTCTCTCTTACACAAGTCTTCCCTATGCTACCGACGAAAAACTGGCCCCGCTTTGTTTAAAACGTCTCCATTAATTAACTGTTTGTTTGCTGCTGTGCTTACGGTTTGTGATATTTTCCCGTGGACATGTTTAAATGTGTTTCCCTCAATGTATGTAGAAGAAGTACTGGAGATACAAACGAAATTATGGAATTACATTGGAGATTGTAGGGGGACCTGGGTTCTATACTGGATTTAGCTATCCTTAATTCGGTTTTCCATGGTTTTCCGAAATCACGACAGGTCATGGCCGATTACTTCACAGCTTTTGCATTTCAAAAGACCTGCCATCTGGTTTCTTCACTAATAACAGGCCACATAAAAAAAAGTGTGACCTGAGCGTACGCACATGGACATTGCTTCTGAAGTACATACACGTGACAAGGTCAGAGCTTGTAAGCATGGCGTTATCTCGACACTAACAATAGCAGGAGATATCATATCACGAGGACAGTTCTATGTGCACTACTCCTCACCTCATAGACACAGGAAATTTCTCCACGACTGATAACGCAGCCATATTAGGTGTTGGCGTGAATGTTAAAAGTGATAGACCAACAAAGACACGTGTCTCCGGTTACCGTCACAGTTTTATTCTGCACACGGTCCAATTGCCTCGTGTTTAACTTAGTGTTACCAAAATTTATGTTTAATTCTGGTACCAAGTATCAAAATCTCTTGATAACGGACGAAAATAAAAATGTTGTACATTCTGAAATTTAAAATATTTTCTGTAAAATTAGTGTTGCCTAGTATACGCGTATCTCAGTAATTAAATGTTCAGGTCGTACGTTTTTTTTTTAACGATAGGTAATAGTATATTAAAGTTTGAACATGGTTAACTGAGCACTTTTTAAATCAACATTTTAAAAAGGTCACTACATGTACCTGCTTATATTTTAAGAGGCACACTGACAGGCATGCGCCCAGCAAAGTTGGTAACGACAGAGGGAAAGTAGTTCCATGTCTTAACGTTGAATTCAAAGCGTTTGGTAGACAACTGTGGATACCGAAACAATTTATTGTAGTTTCAAAAGTGTTTCAAAAGTGCTCAGTTTACCGTGAACAGGCTATATCAACAGCCACTACTTTCTGCTTTTATCTTATTAAATATGTATTTAAAGAGGAAATCATCACGAAAAACAAACATTTTTATGGCTTTATTGCGCAGTTTCCTTAAGGAAAAAAGGAGGGGGGGTGGGGGGAAGTGGCGTCTGTAGTTTCATCAATTGGCTTTCACCGCGTGTAATAATATCCTACTGTTACTCGTATAACTTGCAAGAAATTAAGCTAACCGAGAATGCGGCCTTGGGAGGGCCCACCGCAATGCTTCGTTACGACCAGACTTAACCTTGATGCATTTAAGATTTTTTTTAATGACTCTTAAACCTAAATAAAATATCTAAACATATCTAACCAAAGTCCTCAGGAAGAAAAATCAGCTGATAAATGGAGCCAAGGTACAAATGGAGATGGTTTTCAGGGTAGCAGTTACAAAACTTTGGGCTGTTATCAGAATACTAAGATTAATCAGATATTTACGGTAGTTCTGTTGAAGTAATAGTTTCCTCTGTATCAAGAAAAAAAAAGTGCTCTTCCATATGAACTGAACTTAAAAGTATTATAAACAATAACATTCGAAACGTCAACAGTCAGTTCTGTTGGAGGTATCGCTATTGAGGGAACGCTGTCACTATGTTAATACGACATTGGTCCCAAATCCCATATCATTTATCTTTGTTTTTATTGTTATTTTTTACTGAAATGTTGCTGTAATTCTCAAGTGAAATCTATAGGATTGAGTAACTTAATTACTTTTTACCGATGATTACACATTTCTTAGAAAATACTGTCATAAACTGTGATCAGGCTACAGATGGACAGCCATCCGTTTGTGATTAATTTTTCCTCCCTTTTCATAAAGATGGCGCGATGGCGTTATTCCCGTTTCCTTTTCCCCGTATATAAAAAAACATTAACACGTATATAATATAAAATAAGATAGGTTAAGCTTTGTAAACTGTACATATATTATAAAATGCTAAATTAAAATTACTATATGCACAAGAACTGTTTAAGTTAAAATATTAAAATCTCACATTCATTTTTTTTGTTATGGGGCACTGCTACTTGTACGTTCACAGAAAATTTCATAGCGTTGTCATACATTATAACTAATATAATTATTTCATATCGTCGGTATAAGTTAAGTGTACTTTTCCACCTTACAATTGTTCTATAATACCCCAAGTTTTATTGTGTAGGTTTACAACGCTCAGCTAACACTTCTTACCGAATTACTGAAACAAGTGTAAAGGATATTATTTCAAAGTGAAAGATCGCACAAAATACTGGATGCGCACAAAATTATTTACCCTTTACCTCAAGAGGCGGTCTGCCGCATCTAGTTCTCATTTCATGTTTTTGTGCACCAAATCTCAACTAAGGTCGCGAGACCGTTACTACATTCCTATATACACGCCTTTCCAGAGTCGTGAGGTTTCAATCAGACAAACTTCGGGAGGTGACACTTTATGAAAAAGTAAAAGGAAAACAAATGGGACACTTTATACATAAACCGAATATTAAGGGTGGTACAAGCTCTTAAAAATCAAGATTTTAAACAGTATTTTTGTAAAATATCGGTAATGAAGTAAAATTAAATTACAGCTCTCCGAACATAGTTTATATATATNATATATATATATAGTTACATGGACGCCTGAATGGCGTATCTGAGTTCGTGTGGGATGGAGATTTTCATAAAAATGAAAGAACTCAATTACATTTCTAATTTATTAACACAGCTAGTATTTACAGCATTAAATTATCTATATCCACTCTTACTATTTTTATTTCTTAGTGAACACAATATTTAATGTCTATTTAAACTCTAACGTCCATCACAATATTGCTGTTTCGTTATAGTCAATTAACTCACACTCTTTATTAACACTCGTTCAGTCTGTCTGTTGCCATCATTTGTAATGTCTTTCACTCAAGCCTCTAGTCCAATAGTCCAGCCTTCCAGCCGCACCCTTCACTGCTTCATACTCGTAGTCGCAGATTTCCCTTCCACTGGCCACTCTCCCGCCGCTCGTCGTCTATCGCTGAAACTCAGCCACACATCCATTCAACATCAACAACCTGTACGCCCGTCGCATTATTTATACTCTCCTGGCCTTGACCTGGTAAGTTTGATGCACCCCGAGTCACTCTTAGAGTAACTAGGGTAGCAAACCACTAGAACATTCTTCAGATAAATGCAGAAACTCAATACAACCAGAGTCAACAGCGCGATTATCGTGTCGGCTGTCGCGGTTCGCTCGCCTGTCATTCAAAACATTCAATTTACTTGATGCCACCATTATCACATAACTACTTTGTCCTTCATTTCCACTGCGCACGCGAGATGCAAAGCAGCAAGCAAGTAACACTGCCCCCTCCGCAAGTCTGTTCGTCCCGAACAGACTCTGCAATGTCAGGACCTTCGTAGAGTGCCAGTCGATCGATGTGGACAACCTTCGGCTTCGCCCGAGAGCATTAACTACAAATACGAAATACCAGATCATTTACCTTATTCAGAATCCTGTAGGGGCTTTCCCAACATTTCTGTAACTTCGGGCATTACCCTTTTCTCCTCTGTGGGTTCTAAAGTCACACCAGTTGTCCTTCTTGAAATACTTTGAATGACATTCTCCAGTCATGCCGTATCTTCATCCTGTCACTATTTATTCTGAGGTGCTGTTGAGCAAAATCATGAATGTCAACAAGTATGATATGTAATTCACTGGCATGATCAGGGGTTGCAGCTTCCTCTTCTGTCGGTCGACCATACAGCAGGTCACTGGGGAGGCGTAGTTCTCTTCCAAACAGTATCCTTGATGATGTTACTCTTGTGGACTCGTCAACTGCTGAGCAGTATGCAAGAATAAACAATGTCACTGATGAATCCCAGTTCTTTTGGTTGTCTGCACACAAAGATCGACAGGTACTGTTCAAGAGTGTTGTTACGTGTCTCAGCCATTCCATCCGACTGATGGTGTAAGGCTGTAGTCCTAGTCTTTTTCATCCCCAGAATTTTTGTCACCTCCTGGAAGACCACAGCTTCAAAGTTTCTTCCCTGATCAGAATGGAGTTCTAGTGGCACCCGAAACCTCGAGAAGACTTACTCTAGAAGTACATCGGCCACAGTTCGTGTGTCTTTGTTTCGGAGAGAAATAACCTCTGGCCACTTAGTAATGTAATCTTGAGCCATCCATATATACCGATTAACCTCTCTCTGTGGCAGGCAAGGGGCCCAGAATATCTGCTGCTACCCTTTCGAATGGGGCTCGAACATTGTATTTCTGGAGGTGACCTTGGGTCCTTCCTCGCAGTGCAGGTTACATGCAATCTGTACCATTTCTCAACATCCTCCCGACAATAAAGCCAGTAGAATCTCTGTCTACACTGTCGAGGGTTTTATTAGCACCAAAGTGCCTACTGGCTGCCACATTATGCAGTGCTTTTAAGACATCGGGAATACTGCATTCTGGAAGGACCAACTGTAAGCGTGTCTGTTTTCCATAATTACTTTCCCAGTTTCTGTAAAGTATGCCATTTTTCAGTATGATGGAATTCCATTGTGCCCAGTATACTTTGACTTCTGCGCTCAGACTAGATATCTCTTCCAACTTTGGGCAACAGCCAGCTTTTTTCCACTTTGATAGTGGCTGCAAAGTGGGATCATTCAGCTGGTATTTCCTAATACCCCCATCACTTCAGGTAGGTGACCCATCAACAGATAAAGAATCTTGAATGCATGACCTCCAAAACATCAACGATTCACCACTCTATTCATCCTGGCATTCGCAATGACGACAAAATAGCTCACATTGCCTCCTAGAAAGTGCATCTGCATTGATATGAAGTCTTCCAGATCTGTGCTGTATATCAAGGTTATATTATTGAAGATGCTGTATCCACTGAATTATTTGACCATCGGGTTTCTTCAAATCTATTAGCCAGTGTAATGAAGCATAGTCGGTTCTTAGAATAAAATGTCTCCCATAAAGGTAGGGGTGAAGTGTGAATTTGCCTTCACCAGGATCAGAAGCTCCCTGTGTGTAAAACAGTAATTTCCCTCAGGCTTATGCAATACCTTACTGAAGTATTCTAGTGGTCTTTTCTTCCCATCGAGAACCTGATATATTACTGTTCCAATGCCTACATAACAAGCATTAGTGTTCACAACTAATGCACCCTCGCTTTTAGGAAAACCCAAGACTGGTGGAGATATTACAATTTTATTCAGTTTACTTAAAGCGTTTTCACACTCAATGGTCTAATGAAATCTCTTTTTCTCCTCAGTCAGTTCATGTAGTGGCTTGGCGATCGTGGCGAACCCAGCTACAAATCGATGGTAATATACACACAATCACAGAAAACTCCGCACTTCAGTTTTGTAAGTAATGTAAAACAATTATGATACTGTGTCAAGTCATTCAGTAAAAGGTACAATGCGCGACACCATGAAAGAGTGAATGTTTGAAGAAACTGACCCTCAGAATACTTATATGTGATGTGTGCTTTGCAACAATTTGGTAGAAGCGATAGTTTAAAGAGAGACACTTGTACGCGTAAAGGTAATACACATTTGCTTGACTCGAGACAGAATACATTGAATCTATTTCCGGACTGGCACTCGCAAATTGGAAGATTGAGTGCACGTCTTATTTGACGGTTGGCTGCTTTAAGTGTGGACCTGATTTACAGCTGGGTGAAGAACGTGTCAGGGAGAAACTGTTAAGGACATGTCTGTATGGTATTATGATTTAAAAACTAGATAATTTGACTGGTAAAAAAGGAAGCGTAAAATACAATGCTTAAATCTCGCTGATGAAATGTGTTAGTATATACGTATATAGAGCAAAAGCTAGACACTGTGGAAAGAACTTCAGTTTTTCTTTGCTTGAATATGGCACAAGCTGATTATTGTACGAAGCCTACTGTTGTGCCTGCCTCTATGGCTGTACCTTCTTCCACGGCAGGGAAATTACTAGGAAAACAGTATTGCTCCTGTGAAAAGGTTTTCAGCAAAAGCTGCCATAATCGTCGAGATAAGAAAAACAAATGTTCAGAAGGACCGAACTCCAAAACGCTATCATGTACTAACTGTGGGACAGCATTTGGTAGAAGCGATTATCTAAAGAGACATAATGGTACATGTAAAGGTAATGCAAATTTGCTTGGTACGGGACAGCCAGCATTGAACTTATTGCCACACGACAAGGCTATGGCTAGCCTTCCTGGTATTCGTCGTGTAAACTATCGATGGCTTGAGCAACTATAACATTACACGGGCCTGCATTGTGTTGTAAAACAGTGTGTAAAGATGGAAATATGAGTGTTGCAGACATTTACTATGAAGAGTGCGAGCCGTAAAGGTAGTCAGAAGTTGTGAACAACAAACATGCATCGTAAGCATGTAAAGTGAAAAACGAAGATGCTAAAACTATCCAGGACATCGAGAACAAAAATGTGACCTCCAAGGCTGCTGGTGATGATGTGAAATATGCATATTCTACTGATGATGATGACAAAGTACCGACATCTGCAAAGTAAAATCGTAAACATGTTTCTGAAGATAAGGGCTACTTGAATTTGGGACAGAAGAAATGCAGATAAGAACCTTGTACTTGACCAAGAGGTATCTCACAACCTTCATCACAGAATAAGATAAATGAAGACATGTATCGTGAACCTTCTACGATGAGAGACGTGAAGTGTTTTCTGAATATTCCAATGGCTTTAGTGACAGACTATGGGTGTTGGTCCCATTGCAGGAAAATGGATATATTTCTGTCAATGAAGATTATTGATGAAATCAGAGCTAGAGGCTTTATTGAATGACATATTATAGATGTGTGTGATTTAATTAAGGTAATAAATAAATACAAAAAAATAATTTGTTTAATTTTTTATTTCCTATCGTCTACGAAATTTACCTAATACTATATGTTTATAAATAGCTGGTAGGCTGCAACTAAATGTCTTGCTACAACACTTCCAATCACTTCCCGATGGACAACAAACATTTTTTTTTTAACTTCTTGCTATGTTTATTCAGACTATCACCGCGGGCGAACATGCAATGACTACTTTCATGTTGTCGTAATGTAAGAAGGAAATCTCCAGTGTCTCTTGCTGTTGACGATGCAGTCATTGTTACAGATGGTAAGTCTTCAATCAATGATTTTGTCTTTATATTGTAACAGCGTACANTGTTGACGATGCAGTCATTGTTACAGATGGTAAGTCTTCAATCAATGATTTTGTCTTTATATTGTAACAGCGTACACGATCGCGGTAAATAAAAGTAGACGTAACGATCTGCTTTCCGCCACCCTCGAAGACGAAGAGGTAACCATTTTTTGCACAATGCATACTTGTATACGATTATCACTACATGACAGTTCGTGATACCCAGCTCGGGTTGTCATAGTGTGACCTGCTTGTTACCTACATATAAATGCTTGGCAGACTGCAAGTATTTAAGATGAACATACATTGAGTACTGTCATGTATAAAAATATTGTTGTTGGAGATAGAGTTCGTTGAGATTTTTTGCTTGATGTGCTCGATATTTAAATATGTAGCTATATAACAAACACAAATGTTATTTAATTGAGTATCATGTTGAATTTATTTTACCTGTGAAATTATTGAACTCTCTAGGTTATTGAACCTGCAATACCTTATTTTTAATGTTGATGCACTGTCTGTGGTGCCGTAAGGGTTCATGAGTTATTTCCTAGAAAATTTCAATAGCATATGTAAAAAGTAAGTATGTTTAGTCAAGGGAGGTGTAATTACAATACTTGTAAGTGTCGAGTTGCTTTCTTGGTCGGTAATATATACCATTCACGGAAAGGCAGGATGGTCATTGTGGTCTGTGCTTCCATTGAGTTCACATCGACAGCTACAAGATGCACTCGCGGTCTCCAGGTCTTCTGTGTATGAAGAATCTACACCAGTTTTTGTCATTTAAGGTAAACCTCTTCTCTTTATGTTTTGGGTCTTCTAAAATCAAGTACATGCATAGTCGAAATGAATGCGTGTGTGTTGCGATACCTCCCTACTCGTCATTACAAAGTACGTACATTTAATGATATTTCTATATGAATAAAAACACTGTGGCGAGCGATTCATGGATAATTCGTTTCGTAATGTGCTTACAGTTTCGTATAGTGCATTATAAAAGGTACATATTCAAAATAAGTACATGTACTACTTGCTTTTATAATTATGTTTTTATATCTGTTTGCCTCAGAGCATAGTGATGATGTCTCTATTGCGAGGTTAATGGTTTTAATGTATGTTATTTCGTATGTGATTACAGTTCTAGCACTATAAATTGTATTTATTCAAATATATACATGTATATATATAATTTAAAACGGGATAAATTGATACGTTGTACTGTATAACTTAATTCCTCTCATAAAGGGAAGTGCATGTGTGACTCTACTGGTTTGCCACACTGGAGCCTGACGCTTCTCTCTCGGATAGTGTTATGTGCCATCTCTTCGACTTGCCGAGACCTGCACGGTGCTCGCCGTGACGACCGACCACCTAGGGCAGCCTTACAGATTCCCAAGATGTTAGTTGATCGCACAACGTCGGTCGGGTCGGGCACGTTCTCCTGCTAGTGTTGTGAGTGTTGACTGTACTTTGAATGTGACGGTTTCGTTTCATTCAGAATGTAAGGAAGTCGTTTGCAATTCTGTTGTACTAAACAGGACGGCTTGGTCTTGTCTAGTATCGTGTAACACAGTGTACAGTAAACGACGCTTGTGTAAAATGGGATTCCATTGGTTGGTAAGTTCTTATAACTATTTTCCTTTACATTTTATTTTAATATATGCTGCATTAATGTGTAGCAATGTTGTCCTCTTATTGTTCCTGCACTTCGCAATGGTCCTTTTTTTCGCCTAACATAACGAACAGCGTTCGATGCTCGCGCAATTTACACTGGTTGTTAATTGCTTATAACTATTTCAATTTATAATAATTATTTTTTATATCTGTTTGCTTTGGCGCGTATCAGTGACGTCTCTCTTGTGCGACTAATGGTTTTAATGTATGTTGTTTTGTGTCAAGCAAATGAACACAGTCATTACAAGTCGTGCAATGTGTATCGTACTTGACGAATTGTACTTATTTTTGGGGTTGGCCCTTATGATCATTCGTTCTTTCTCATATTGGTGTGATAGCAACACTTATACAATTGTTATGTGACTGATTTTTCTTGTACAGTACCGATTCATATCATTTACACTCCGTTTCCCCGACCCTCGAGTAAGGCTAACGGCGTTTATTTATATTAACGCGCACGTGTTTTAATGTAACCTGCTACTGCATAAGTTTTGTTATCGGTGCAATTGTATAATCCTATATTTTTTAAATAAATGGCTAATTGTTAAGGTTTACCCTTCCTAACGATTACTCGGGTCGCCGGCCCTTGTGTTGGACTGATTGTGTTCGTTTATATTACTATATATGTATTTTACCATTACCCACAACTATGTACATCATGCACGCAGCACATTTGCATATGTCTTGATTTTTTCGTATATAGTTATTTGTTGTATATTACCCATGCTAACGTTTATTTATGTATATATTTTCACATTTATATATACAGCCTGGCTAGCTGCTGAGTGGTATCCAAGTTGGTAGACACCTGCAGTAGCAGACGACAAGGATGGCGGTGGGTGATTGTCGAGTGTGTGCAGGCCGATGTGTATGTGTGTGCTATTTCAGTCCCTACACTCGTAAATGCAACGGTAATTTTGAAAGGCAATTTTTTTTTTTTAATATAGCTGAACAGTTGTTACATATTCCCAATCTTGAAAGCTTTGGAAATGCTGACCAACCATGCTTATAACAGGACTTAAGGTCTACTTGTCCTTATCTCCTTGATTGCTATCGGAATTGATATCTGTGATATGAATTTGGTGGTCGTAGCTTCGGTGGGTGGGAAATATCGGGCAATTATGCTTATAAGACGCATTAAAGTGTACTTGTCCCTACCACTTTGTTTGTCATCGGAGGTGATGGCTATGACATGTATTTGGTGATATAGCTTCTGTGGGTGGCAAATGGTAGCCGACTATGCTTATACGAAGGGCTAAGGTGTACATGACCATGCTGTCCTTTTCGTCGTCGAAAGTGATGCCTATGTTATGAATTTGGTGACTATAGTCTTGGTGGGTGGGAAATGGTAGCCATAGGAGGGCTCAGGGTGTACTTGCAACTACCATAATGTTCGTTGTTAGGGGTGATACCTATGTTATGAATTTGACAACCTATATCTTCGGTGGATGGGAAATAATGGTCGACTATGTTTATAGGATGCCTTAAAATTTACTTGACCCTATAGCTTCGATGGGTTATAAATGGTGGGTGACTATGCATACTTGCTCTTGCGGTCCTTTTTGTCGTCTGTGGTGATACCTGTGTTATGAATTTGGTGGTTGTATCTTAAATGCCTCGGAAATTATAGCTAACTATACTTATAATTTAGCTTAGACCATGCTTGATCCTGCGGTCTTTTTCGTTGTCGGGGATGATGCCTACGTTATGATTTTGGTAACTAAGTTATAAAGTTTGGAAATTACAACCAACTATGTTAGTAAGTAAACTTAGGCCATACTTGACCCTGTAGTCCTCTTCGTCGTCCGGGGTGATACCTATGTTATGAATTTGGTGTCTGTATCTTAAATGGATCTGAAATTATTGCCAACTATGCGTATAAGTGGGCTTAGGGCATACTTGACCTTGCGGCCCTTTTCGTCATCAGGGGTGATACCTATGTCATGAATTTTGCGGCTGTATCTGAAACGGTTCGGAATTTATGGCCAACTATGCTTATAGGTTGGCTTAGGGCATACTTGATCCTACGGTCGTTTTTGTTGTCATGGGTGATACCTATGTTATAAATTTGGTGGCTGTATCTTAAACGGTTCGGAAATTACAGCTAACAATGCTTATAATTGGGCTTAGGACGTACTTCACGCATGTAGTACGACTCTAGTCTAGCGTGCGTGAGCAGTCCTCGCTATGTGTCGCGCAGGTGGAATGATAGAGCATGAGATTCGTCCCCTCCAGGACGCCAGATGAAAGAAGACCCGAAGGAATATGAGGAAACCAAGGTGTTAGCATATGACGGTGATGAGGGAACATCCAAGATGAAGGGCTCGAAAGGTAAGAGAGAGGGAAGGCTGAAAATAAAGAAGACTGGAAAAAAACAGTGATTTCTGCTCATCAGAATTCCGGAATGTTAAGTCTTCCATGTAAGTATATTATAAGCTTCTATTTACCGAGAAATATAATATACTTTTTTGCTCACAAATAGCATAAATTTACATACACTTCTTGTATGTAACGCGATGTTAGGTTATGATTATAACCTAAGATTATAACAATGGTAATATTTTTGATTATTACGTACAGTGCTCATATCTGAAAAATATAAAATATTATATAGGTATTACACTTCATACATATTACACATCAAATAACATAAAATCAATAGGTACAATACATACAACTTAACTGAATAACAATCAATATGCAATGAATAATAAAAATTGTCTTGACTTTTCTCCTATTGCCTATTAATACTATAATATTTATACACACCTGAACTTGTACTTGGGGAATGTTCTGTGTTAGAAACCGTAGCAGATTGTACTAATTCACGACATTCCTCACTTTCCATAAGTTTTCTCTTTTTATAAATATAAGGTCGTTCTGTAGTGGTAGTGAGTGTTCGTTTTCTTCTATCCGGCTGACAGTCAAACTTTGTTGGAATACAACCAGGTTTTTTTTTAGCATTTTAGACACCATTCCCATTATGTGATACTCCATATAATTAACCATGTCACTCAGCAACTGTAATAAAAAATAATTGCGTAATACAATATTATTTAACTAACAAAAAACCAGGTTAGATCAAACCTAACCTCAAATATCGTAGTTTATTTTAAATCATTTATGGATAAACAATATTATTAGGGTACACATACGAATTAAATAACATTTAAAATTAAATTAAACTTACATCAAAGTGGTCTTCATAAAAATAAATAGCAGTATCTGTTGATAAACCCGCTGGATCTCGTCGTACCGGTTTTAACCACTCTTTCCGCATGTTTTTTTTCGGTTGGGACATGGAAAAACAATTTGCTGGGAGTTTTTATTGACGAATTTTCACATTTAGGCACTGCACACCATTTATATTTGGTAGGATTCATTATAATTTAAAAAATCTTCAACTTGCGTGTTTGTTCACAAATTGCTTACTATATTCTGACGTCATAGACGCCGCCATGACAGTTGGCATCATTTCAGCGGTAAAATTGAAGACAAATAAATAAATGTGAAAATAATCCCGACAATGTTTAGTTTTACTGAAATAATATTTTTTTAAGCTCTATTAAGCCTATATGTACAACTTTAGGTCATAAAAAAAAAATTTGTCAAGTAGCCTATTACCCTTTGTAATTATGCTTTAATTTCCTTCTACGGTGTGAATAACTTCATTGCGATTTACTTACCCTCGACAGAAGTCGAACCAAAGACTAAATCGGTACACTCGTATTTACTCTCACTGGGCTTTGAACCAAGGTCTATGTCGGTATAAATGTATGTACGCTGGAATTGTCCTCGATGGGGATCGAACTAAGAACTATCTCAGTATAAATGTAATTATGTTTAAACCTTGGTGGAATTAGAACCAAATACTAACCCAATACAAACGTACTTACGCATTAATTACACTCAACGGGAATAGAAACAGGGTTTAGATCAGTATAAATATATTTACGTTTTTCTAACGCTCGAGGGGTTCGAAACAAGGACTGGTCCATGTATAATTGTATTTACGGTTTAATTATCCTGGACGGGAATCGAAGCAAGGTTTAGGTGAGTATAACTATATTTATGTTTTCCTTATCCTCGACGGGATTCGAACCAAGGATTTGTCCGGTATAATTGTATTTACGGTTTAATTATCCTCGACGGGAATCGAATCAGGTAGTAGACCAGTATAAATTTAATTATGGGTCACATACCCATGGCAGGAATTGAAACCAACCAAGATGGCGGACGTATATCGCAAACATATTAGCGATTCACAGCTCAGTTGTGTTTGAGCAGTGGTCGGGGTAGGACGTGTACTTAATGTGTAATTACTCTCTCGGTACATGTATTTAGTCTCGGCACTTACTTCCGGTATGTGCACTTATTCATTACGCAATTACTCATAATACAATTACTCGTTACGCGATCACCTTTCAATTACACCTAGTTACCCTCTATGGGTCTCGAACCAAGGACTGACCGACACCTCAACCCTCCTGGTTAAACCCTATATCCCCCTTATAAAGCCATTAGCCTCTCGCCCTCCAGACTTCCTCGGAATATTTCAAAGTCCCACATATGTCGCTTGGTTGGTTTGTCCACCGAAAGAGTACACCCACAAGCAACAGCCAATCACAGCACACCTCAGATGAGGTGGGAGAACCCGTCAGTCAACCACAACACACCTCCATGAGGGATGGGGAGGGGGGATGATCTGTTTCCCAGGTTAAATTATGCCGGCAATTAGTGTTCCTCTCTCCGAAACCCCTTCCAAGGTTAATCAAATGGCACTTAGGCCACTAATGTCTCCCAAGCGTCGCGAAACTCTTTCGCTTCCCCTGCTCTCGACAGAATATGACGATGAATCAACTGAACAGGAATGGGGTGAACAATCCTCCCGCGCAAGAACTGAAGAGGAAAAAAGACATTAAAGAAGATGAGGATTATTAATTTCCGATGAGCTTACTCCCACATATGCGTGCTATACCACAACTTCATAAAATACACACTCGCATAAGGTTACAACAGGTCTTGCTTGAAAGTCAACTAATCACTCCATGAAGTGTGTGTGTCATGTCACTCCAGCACACTTTAACCTATTCCGTCTACAAACCCCAACTGGAATAGCATGCTTTCGTATATTCTGTCACAGGACAATAACTAGAACAGTACGCCTTCGCCTAGTCCAACACAGGAAAATAACTCGAACAACCTCAGTTTTCCGATTGGTCAAGTTGAACATGTTCAGCAACAAGTGCTAACCGCAGAAAAATCAGCTCTCTGCGGATTTTTCCGTTTCAAAACTGAAATGTAATTAGTATATTTCTAAGATGTTCCTGCTGTCTTTACTTTGGTTTTGTATACCACAGTTGATGTTTTAATAAAGTTTTTTCTCTTTCTATTCCACTTTTTTATTGTTTTTCCATAAAGGTTTATCTTAGCTCAGATAGTTATTTCAAAACCGTTTCACAAATATGAAATATAACAAAACGTTGTATTCAATTTGAAATTAAAATTATACTACTTAGCTCAAGGTTTCCATGAGCCCCTATTCAGGTGGGATACATATTCGGAAGTTCGACTACTTTTGGATTTTGTCCCGTATATTCTCCAATATGTAGAAACATGTTCCTTTAGTCATTCTCATGTACCATGAAAATTTGTCATCTTGTTCGAGTAGTTGGTGAAACAACGTACGATATTCTCCATACTGTTCTCTCTACCCACAAAAAATTCATTGGCGTGATACTTCCTCCTTCTTAGTAATAAATATTTCACGCGGGAGTTGTTTCCAAACACAGAAATTATGAACATCCATTTTGTTCGACTACACTCACTGAAACGAAGTGAGTTTTCGGAGGCACTGTGACCACCCTATCAGCCGACTGCATCGGCCGATGTCTGACGACAGAAGTCCAACGATCGATGTCGGTGCCGCTGTCGTGAGTTTGAACTGACAACGGCTCTAGACCACACTTCAGTGTTACTAACAAATTTCCGCGGCATTGTATTGTCTCATTACCATGTGGCATAAAACTCAATACAATACTGCAAAACTGATGCGTGGCGAATACATGGGATAGGCATTGCGCTGTTTACACATCCTGGGTGGAATCACCATCGGGGCAGTCCCGACATATAAGGGCACGCGGGGAAGAACCGAAGTCGAGAGAAACAGGGTAAGTCCCGAGAAATAGCTGATATGCGGCCCTCTGCGAAGGAATCAGGGGAGCCCCCGACGAGAATTAATGCACACACAGCTCACAGGAATCCCCGAGATGTCCTGCTGCACCCTCCCTCCGTCCTAGTTGGAGGACACAAGCAGCTGACAAAACACGAAATCCTACACAAAAAAACGCATGAGGTACACAGGGGATTTCCCGATTTCTCTATCGAGAAACTGCTGACAGCTAACTTGAATATAGCGGGACACGGGTTAAATTCACGGGGCAGCCGAGGAAGGAGTGCAGTTGTTCGCAGAAAGTTGTTCGGAGTTGTTCAGAAGCATCGAAAGGCGCTGACATATCGCATGCAGAGAGTCGGCAGTCGGGTGAGTCAGTCGAAGGCCAGGTTCGGATCCCGGCAGAGTCAATTATTGCCAGCCGAAATGGGAGTTGTTCGGCGGTACAGCTGCGAGACGAGATAGATGCAGCCGAGACGGGAGGCGAAGGAGACATGGGAGTAAGCAGTCGTGTGATGGCAGTGCCGAGAACTTGAGTAAATTCCCGAAAACGAGTGGCAGCCCCATACCAAGAGGCGCCATTCCCCGAGAAGACGTAGTCGTGCGCCAGATGGCGACGAGGCAAGCCGTTAGTCAGTCAGTAAGTCAATAATGACATCACCGAGGAGAGAACCCAGGCACAGCCGAAACTTCATGTGTAAATTTCCGAGACAAACCAAGTAGAAGTGCCGAAACTTATGAGTTCATTTCCGAAAACGTAGTGGCAGTTTCCGAGGTGGGAAAGTCAGAAACGCGAGCCGGATCGTTGCGGATGTTGACGCAGGCGAGGAGACCCGCTCTCCTACGAGTAACGCCAGCTGAGGTCGCAGACACACTCCAAGTCCCCGGGAAACTAATCCCGGACTTCCGAGAGAGTCAGTCAAAGCCGCAGGAAGAAACTAGCTGAGTACAGCAAGCCAACGAGAGCCAGTTCGAGGGCCTGAAAAAGGGCCACCCAAATCGCCAGGCCTCAACTACCAACGAAGACAACTCACCAAAAGCTGCAGTCACATATAATTAGAAACGTCTCGCCACAAAAAACCTTCCCCGACACATAGTATTAAACCCACCAGCCCTTCAGGCCTACGACTTGTAACGGGGCTCAGTCTCGCCAGTGTGTGTAAATACCTATGTTACCTACAGACAAGTAAAATATTGGTGTGTTAAATAACGGAGAATACGAGTATTTGTTCACCCCTAACGCAACAACCACAGGTGCCCTTAGTCTGCACCAAAGTAATTTAACTAAGTAACCTACTAGCCACCACTCTGTATAACTTAGGTGGCCTAGTAGTGACAAAACAAATTAATATTCCGATTTCAAACATAGCTTAGTGGTAAATTTTCAAACGTAAAAACATATTGATTGCGAAATGTGTTCAATTTTATGGATTAATAATTTAAGAGCAACTGACTTTGTCATCGTAATAAAATCGTGTATACAATTTGTTTCAACTGTCTACGTGTTTTTTTAAATAAGCGAAGAACTGGAAATGGAATGCTAGCCAAGTGAGTCCAACTTCTACTGAAGTTACAAAAGCACTCAATCACAAAACTTTATTTCCCATTATTTTATGGAACACAGAAAATTGGAGAATTACGTTTTACGATGCCGCTAAGAAAAATCTTCCTCATATAATTCATTCCATTTTTTGCTAGTCACGCGTCTCTTGTTACATCATGGCAAAAATTATAGCCTTCTTCTTAATTTCATAACTCGTTTGCGATAACGAAATAACAAATAATTCATCTTCTGTTAACCTTTACTCAAATAATTAATTTTTTTTGTCCACACAAAAAATTATGAACGCTGCTGTTGTTTAGCATCTAACGTATTGTTTACTTCTGTCTCTCCCACAGTACCCACTAGTGCGCTCTTTTGAAAGCAGTTTGAACTACTAGGCTCCTTCCCATTTGAAGTCGTCCATTGACTACGTCCTAACGAGTCGGCGTGAGAGGAAATAGGTGTCACATAGGTATATCAGAGTAAATATAATGGACAGAAAAACAACAAAATATTTATTACATGAGGAAGAACACTTGGGAATAACAAAATAAACACACCAGAAGTAAAAATGGCACAAAAGGTACTGCATTCAGGAATGTGATTAAGTCGGCCAGGTGGTTTCCGTGGCTTGCAAGCAGCCAAGGTTGGTCAAGTGACCTTGATCTCTGGTGACCCTGACATCGACCCGCTTGAGACCATGAGCCAAAAATGCGGGGGGATACAGAAATTCTGGCAAAACTGAAAATACCGAAAATATACAAATTCTGAACCAGTTACAATTTTTTTTGTTAAGCATTTTCCACATCAAAACCGTGTTCATATATTTGGTACTTAAGGCACTAACATGACAGTGATGCGCGACCTTGACATTTAGTACCTTGAATGTGATCTCGAAAACACAACAAATATGAACTATCGCGAAAATGAGTAAAGGTATTTAACTGTTCTCCTGTAAGTGACGACCAGCATGGCCCCATGTTGTCCATGAGCTACAATTCCGAGCCAACTTATTAAACCAATTTCATTTCATTTCACCCAGTGATTTGTGACCTTAACATTCGGTTACCTTCAACTTCACTGTGACCTCGTAAAACACCAAAAACTCTAATTGATCTGGAAATTCTGAAAAATATATTAACTATTGATATGTATATGGTCGCCAGTACGTAGTACAAAGCATATGCTACATTGTCATCAAGAATGGTAGTTATACTGACTTTCGCTATTAGCATTTATCTCGTATCATTGTGGCATCAATAAGTCCCTTGCATTATCTATGGCGTTGTCTGTGACCTCTCAAAGACCTTTACCTCTCGACGACCATAGTCGTGGAAATACGAAAAAACCTTATAAATCTAAAAAGAGAATGGTAACCAAAATGATGTCTGCAACTACCAAACAGATAATTCAAAATCAATAACATCGCTCTTCATTAGTAAATTAGGTGGGTCTCAAGTAACAACCAACAGTTTGTTACACGTGTGTATTTTGAAGTTTATGACGTAATAATCGCGTGTGCATTAATTAATACATTAAAGGAACACAAATCAGCCTAACATTCACGAACATGTTGTTTCATCTCACGTAGTTTCTGACACTTTGCAACTACCTATCTATATATCCCAGTTTTCAATGGTGTCTCTCTCCTTTAATAATCACGTTATGTCATAAATGGTATTATGTTTTCTACCTCATTCTCCATAACGAATCGGTATTATGTTTGTCTACCTCATTATCCATAACGAATCATCTCACGAAGTTTGTGTCTAAAGTGCAGGATAATCCTGTACGTATATTCAGTAATCAAGAACTTTCAACAACCAGTATAAATTGTTTCGATACACCCCCCTCCCCCACTTATCATCCCTGAGATGAGGTAGCCGGAGGAGACGAGTATGTATTTGGGGGTAGGCCCACAGTTTTTGATGTGATGCTATTTCCACGCAGTTTGAGACAGATGCTCGAAATTTTGTACAGGTTGATCTCTCAGAAAAATGTCTGGAGTACTTTTTAGGAAAATTCCGTGATTCTATTACGTATATACATACACACATACATAAGTACATTCCTACCTCCCTCAGTACACTTTACAGTGTGTAAAGATGGAAATATGAGTGTTGCAGACATTTACTATGAAGAGTGCGAGCCGTAAAGGTCGTCAGAAGNACAGTGTGTAAAGATGGAAATATGAGTGTTGCAGACATTTACTATGAAGAGTGCGAGCCGTAAAGGTCGTCAGAAGTTGTGAACAACAAACATGCATCGTAAGCATGTAAAGTGAAAAACGAAGATGCTAAAACTATCCAGGACATCGAGAACAAAAATGTGACCTCCAAGGCTGCTGGTGATGATGTGAAATATGCATATTCTACTGATGATGATGACAAAGTACCGACATCTGCAAAGTAAAATCGTAAACATGTTTCTGAAGATAAGGGCTACTTGAATTTGGGACAGAAGAAATGCAGATAAGAACCTTGTACTTGACCAAGAGGTATCTCACAACCTTCATCACAGAATAAGATAAATGAAGACATGTATCGTGAACCTTCTACGATGAGAGACGTGAAGTGTTTTCTGAATATTCCAATGGCTTTAGTGACAGACTATGGGTGTTGGTCCCATTGCAGGAAAATGGATATATTTCTGTCAATGAAGATTATTGATGAAATCAGAGCTAGAGGCTTTATTGAATGACATATTATAGATGTGTGTGATTTAATTAAGGTAATAAATAAATACAAAAAAATAATTTGTTTAATTTTTTATTTCCTATCGTCTACGAAATTTACCTAATACTATATGTTTATAAATAGCTGGTAGGCTGCAACTAAATGTCTTGCTACAACACTTCCAATCACTTCCCGATGGACAACAAACATTTTTTTTTTNGCTGGTAGGCTGCAACTAAATGTCTTGCTACAACACTTCCAATCACTTCCCGATGGACAACAAACATTTTTTTTTTAACTTCTTGCTATGTTTATTCAGACTATCACCGCGGGCGAACATGCAATGACTACTTTCATGTTGCCGTAATGTAAGAAGGAAATCTCCAGTGTCTCTTGCTGTTGACGATGCAGTCATTGTTACAGATGGTAAGTCTTCAATCAATGATTTTGTCTTTATATTGTAACAGCGTACGCGATCGCGGTAAATAAAAGTAGACGTAACGTTTTTTCGTTAAATACCACTCATTTTGTTTGCACGATTATACTATACGAACGAAATATATTTTATAACATGTAAGTTCATCTTCATAGCGAGGAGTGTTAATTCATACAGCACATTTAGTTTCGATCCATTCATCGTTCTCCTCTTTACTAGCATTGTCCTACCAATAAACAATGTTACTTTTAATACGTTAAAACGGTACTATCAGTATGCAGTGTATCATATTTTCAAAACAGTATGTCTTCCGATATTTAAAAAGGGTTTTATGAATTTTCCGGTGCCTAAATCCTGCGAGAGGCGTTAGTCGTTTAAGCCGGCACTACACGACATTACACGATACCCAATTTCTGCTACATTCTGTTACATCCATGGGCACAACAAAATACATACAAGTTTCTATAGCAGAAGAGAAGTGAAAACGCATCAGTTCATACCCACACGTTACCTAAAGTGCTAACAGAAAATTTTAAATGGCAGGCAAAANAGGTACAACCACTGTAAGAAAAATTCTCATAAACTTCCTAAACTGTAATAGAAGTTTTTAACCTATACAGTATATGGAAATAATACTACATTTCAGGTTGAAAATATGGGAATGTTTAGCATTGCTACTATACAAAGTTGGGAATGTTTAGCATTGCTACTATACAAAGTTGGGAACTTCCCTATGCATTTGACTTTTTCCTGAGCAACTATAGGAACGCTACCATACATGCATGGAAAAATATTTTACCATTTACGCTTTTTCACTGTACGTATACACTGATATGGTATATTTACAAATAATTTCTTAGAGAGAATGCAACCAAATTTTACATGTAGGCGCACTTTGTGGTGCATCCAAAGGTACGAAGATTGTTTCTTTCCCATGAAGACTGCATTTATTTAGGTTTCTAAGTACGAGTAGTATTAATGTTGATGCCTAACGCATATTGTAAGTAGAAGCATCGCTGACTCTCTCCACGATCTTACCCCCCCCCCCCCCCCCC
>NQII01000649.1:580772-670172 GCA_002778355.1 Clitarchus hookeri
CAGTTAACAGGAGTACGTTATATGGTCCTTAAGGCCCCCAACTCGCAATGTACCACATCTCGGTGTAATATATGTATATAATATTCAAAACAATTTAACCCAGTCAATTGAAACACCGAGTGACTACCTTATTGTTTACCCTCAACCTTCAAGGCACCTTATAGTCTGTGCCTGGTAAAAATAACTCAGACCCTATGACCATCCCTGTACATCATATCACAAGGAGGCGAATAACGTCAATGTATGGAACATGATATGAGTAATGGCACTGCTTATGTATGTAAAACAAGGTACTCTAATGCACATGTATGTAGGACGACGGACATTTACGCCACTCATTAAAACATTAGCAAATTATTTAAACAGGGTTGTAGCCAGGAATTTACTTTTGGGGGAGGGGGAGATTTCATATTTCTACTTGTGGACAAAATACGAAAGCTGTACAATTACAAATTAATAGTTTCAAATATTGTTTATAATTAATGAGCGTATATACATTTATGGAAACACACAAAGCTATAAACATCCTTCCTGTTCAAGGGGATCACACATTTCTTATATTAAAATAATAAAGTTGTCATTTTGTTTAGAAATTTTACGTTTAAATATTTTATTTTTATTCCGGTGGGGGGATATGTTCCGATATCACACCCCTCCCCACTACCCCCACTGGCTTCGCCACTGTATTTACATATGTATCTTTAATGAGCATAATAATCAATATTGTGTTTTCCGTAATTTAACAAGCTTTTACGGTTAGAAGTCCAAAAAAAAAAAAAAAAAAAAAAAAAGCAAAACTTTCACAATATTAAACTTCAGGATTTTATGTGTGCCTGTTAACATTACTCATGCTACACAGCTCAAATTATCTACTTTAGAAACCAATCAATTCGATTAGCAGACAACCACAGCTATTCGATTGCACTGTGCTGTTACTTATGTATTATTGCTTTTAGACAAAGTGATTCTGGAAATAAACGTCTTCTTACGATAACATTGCTACAGTCGCTCTGGACAGCGTGTGTTATCACACCGACAGTTTTAAGTTGTGGGTTAAACACACACCCCGTAAATGAACAAAGAACAAAGCATTCACAATCTGAGGTGGACTCTACACTGCGTTAGTGCAGAGTCGAGATTTTGAACTACGAGATAACACGATGCGTAGGGACCCTACCATTTCGCGTTATAGCGCTGTGATAAGGTTTCACTATTTTCTCAGCGCACTGCATAAAAATACGAGTATATAAATTTTCGGCTTTATGCCACACGGCTATAAATAAAAAAGGAGAACACAACCGGATCTCTATAGTTATAAGGTCGTGTCGTGTCGGGGTTTAGTCGCAAACTATCATAGGAGCGGCCTCCTCGCCAAGGGAGTAAATAGTAATTTGCAAACAATTCAGATTTCATGGGCCAAGGAGCATGCCCGAGTCGATAGTTGAATATCAAATTATAGACACAGTACGATCANGGGGGGGGGGGGGGTGGCTTTACAGCCAGCAGGGGCGTCGCTCCCTGGGTTGATCCATTTCTTCAGTTCATTGTAAGTATTTTTTTTAATTAATATTTTTATTTATAGGTATTTACGTAACGAACAAGAAGTTACTGATAACTAATGAGCCTAACTTCCTCTGCATGGGTGCAAATAAATTGTAGTGAAGTTCTTCAAAGCCTAGATGGTAATTAGGCGTTGACGTCTCATTGACAGCAATATCATTAGAGACGAAACCAGAAACATGTGAAACAGTACAAAGACAATTTAAATACACGAGTGATTTAACAGGGATTCGAGTTCAGAAAAACTCGTAAAATTAAGCTAGCTTGCAATCATCTGCACCACGGAGATAGGATTCGAAGCATGAACTACGGATGTAATCAGTGTAATGTTTTGAATGGTATGGTTCACTAACCAGACATATTTAATCAGCCATCATTTTGAACATAGGTGTCTGAGCCACTTAAACACATAAACTTACATGGCCTACCATAACGCTAGTTGTGTGAAAAATTTGACGGAAATCGGTTGATTGGTCTCCGAGATAGGGCATAAAAACTTGATTTTATTAAATGGGGTAATATTACAAAATTGCTTAAAAAGGTGCTCTGTACACAATGTTTAAAATAGATAATGTCAGCATAAAAATTTGGGTTGATATTGTGAAATTGTTAAATAGATGTGCGAAAAAATTAGAACATTTATATGGCCGCCGTTTTTAAAATGATTATCTGACTCTATTTAAATCATGCAACTATACATGGTCTTCTGTAGGTGTGCAAAATGTTGTGGGAATTAGTCGAATTATTCCGCAAATATGACAAAATATTCATTTTACCCACCTGACACTACTTTGCAAACAAATCCGGCAAAGGGGGATATCTGTATGCATATCGGTTAATAGGTACTCGAGATAAGGCATAAAACCTTCAATGATTATGGGACGATATTCATAAATGGAGTGCAAAAAGTCTATATATTAGCACATTCGACTATTGTCGTAGATACAATATACAAAGCTAAATATAAATCTGTTACATAGTTTCGTAGATATAGAACACTAAGCTAAAACGTTTGTGTACGCGCCATTCAGAAAATAAGACACTCACATACTTAAAACATACAAATTAATATAGCCTACCACAGTACGAATTCTTCGCCAAATTTTAAAGAAATCGGTTGATTGTTTCCCAAGATACGGCATAAAAACGATATTATATCATGTGGGACTATCTTACAAAATGGCGGATAAATTAAACTTTGCATATAGAATACTGTCAATATACAAAGTTAAGTTTAAGTTTGTTTTGCAGTTTCGTAGGTATAAAATTCGGAACATAATTGTTTCTATGGTTGCTGCGTCATCGAACATCACCAAATGTCATATAGTTGCACTGTGCAAAAACACAACTAAATGCACTTCGGATAATTGACCTGCAAATATTCTAGGTTAAAAAAAAAACAATGTGTGAAGTGCGTGTAAACGTGGAAGAGCCTTGAAACAATCAGCAATTAGCGACAAAAGTAGGTGCATGCTTTGTGTGTGTAGATAATTTCAGTGTTAAGTAAATATATTGTTTTCTTATTGTAATTGCACTTGGTTAATTCGAGACCCAGTAATGTTAATTTTAAAGGCGTTACCTGTACAGTAAAAAGAAATTGATGTCATCTTTCACAAAAACTGATTATTTTATTTACGCTATATATAATTCTGGAACGTGTTTTTGTACTTTGTTTTTAAAATATTAACATGTTTTATTTTGTCAGATAGAAATGCTAGTAATTTTATGTTTCAAAACTACTTTCAATTTTGAGGCTATATGTTTATGTTCCTACATAGGCCTACTAAGGCTTACGTTTAAAACATTTATGGAATAAAAAACCTCAAGTCATGATAATTTATTCAGTAAAGGATTAACCTAATCCTTATTCTTTAAGATTAATTTCAAAATTCCGGGATACTACCAAAACGAACGTGATAACTAAGTAATACACATACGAAAATGAAGTGTTCTTCAAATGTGCGTAAATAAAGCTTGACCTTTTGGAGCAGTAGGCCTTATGAGTTTGGAGCAAAATTTTAAAATTAAGTATGGTGACACGACTCTAAATCAGTGATTAATAGTGCATAAAAATGGTTATTCTTAGGTTGAACGCTTGAATAAATTATTTTTAGTATGAAAATTCATTCACTAATGCTGTATTAAAATTGCGTTTTAAATATTCCGCATCTGAAACATTAACAAAGACCACGAAAACTGATGCGAAATCAGGTTTAACATAGCAATAAATTTTGCAAGAAACATACTTTTCCAACATCAATTTCACCCCATTCGCATTACAAAATTTCTCTGTAAACCACTGTGGCCAACCAACGACGTGTTCCCAAACTGTAGCTAAGATGGTGAAACCGTCCAACTATGTCACACACGTAGCCAATAGGAAAGTTGAATTGTTTACAAACGAGTTCGAAAATTTGACGTTTCGAGAGCGTGATAGTTTAAAAAATTAAGTGAACACGGTAATAATATTTTGCATTGTTACTATTTTAGTGACATTAATAAAGGCGTAATTCCTTATATATAAAATATCCTTATTTGATGAATAATCATTAGCATTAACCAAATAAAAAAGAAACTAAACATGTAAGTAAAAAAAAAAATTTTATAAGGTCAAATATTGATCCTATAGTGTGTAATATACCTTATTTTCAATTAACCGAACAATACCACAAATGTTTTAAAACGTGATTAAAGCCTGATGACAAATCAGTTAGCGAAATACTCCAGACTCTACTCATTACATGTTATACGTTATTATTGATTTTGCATTTTTTGTCATAAATTAATAACATTGCGTATTATCTTTATATTTTTACTTCAGTCAATAACTTTGTATTATATTATAAACAAATAAATACATAATATAAACATTTTTAATGTAGATCGAAGCTGTAACACAAATATAGTTAACGCTACTGTATGTGTAGCTATATCGTAAAAATATTTAAACCAAAAAATAACCAATTAAGTAAATAACAATGTACAGCAAACAAAATAAGCTTGACGAAATAAAATTTGTTTACATAAACAGTATCAAAAACTAACATAGGCATTATTTGTATTATTGCACACTCATTAATAATATAAATAATAAACATAAAATTGTTGATATCTACTGTTCTAAATAATATAATTACTATACTAATAAATATTAATGAAAATGGTAACCATAAATCCAATCAATTTCCAAATTATAATTTTTTTTTTTTATTGAATTACGTAAGAGTAATGGTGTAGTGCGAGAATCTGCTCGAAGAAGTCGGATGTTGCCACTTTTATTTAAGAATTCATATAAATTTACAAACCTACGTAAGGCGCAGGTGGGCGCAAACTAAATTGTAGCCAAAGTATGTAATTTTTGCATTTAAGGATATACCGTTAGAGCTTAGGGAAAACGGTTCCCTTTCGCTGACCTTATACACGAACGAAAGATAATTCAAAGGGGTCCAATGAGCACCAGATTTCCAGTGTAGATAATAGTAACGAGGAGTCAGAATCACTAACGGAAGAGATAGTACTGACAGTATCACTAGAACAGGTCGACAGGGAATTTCTGCTAAACGAGCCAGTCGAGGAAATAGTGAATTAGCAGGAAACCTTGTGTCCCGAATTAATTTTGAATGTGTGTGGATTACAAGTACGAAGTTTACTAGATAGCGGCGCTGAAATCAGCTGAACTTCTGAAGAACTGTACCGCAGAGAAGAACTGTACCGCAGTATTTAGGCTACCGGATACACATTACACATTAAACCGGTACCACGTTTGAGAATTATAGGCGCAACATCAAAAACGAGTCCACAAGTGAACCAGCAGGTTTGACTACATATTGAAGGTTTAGGCAGCTTAAAACCAGTAACAGCGTTAGTAATAAAGGGACTGAATAAACCCCTAATACTAGGCGCCAAATTCCTGACTAGTTTATACAATTAAACTGGATTTCGGAGGCTGGATGGTTAGTGCAACCGAGCATAGCAGCTGTGGTGTGATGTCACCAGAAAGCTGGCAATTTTCTGACAGTTTTGTAGACCTATTAAGAAAGGAATGTTTTCAAATAAATCGCCCTATTGCAAGTGCGAGCGAAGTAGCAGCGCCTGAAGATATTTATCAGGCTGTGGACAGTATTGAAACCATTACTATTAGCCAGAAAGCTATGCTACAACGGCTTTTGTTTGCGCACCAGTTTAAGTTTTCGGAGAAGCCAGGGATAATCAAAATTTTCCGAGCCAGTATAGAGGTTATATCTGGTGAACCATTCCCGTGCAGGACGTATCTAGTGCCATCTAAATACATGCAGGAAGCCGAAGTTTACGTAAAGCAGATGTTAGCTTGGAAGATTATTAAGTACTCATAAAGTCAGTATGCTAACCCTATGGTGTGCGTACGTAAGACAGATGGATCGGTAAGGCTATGTTTGGATGCAATACATATTAATGCAATTACGGTCAAGTCGAGGGAAAGCCCTAGACCTACAGATGAGCTGTTAAGACTTTATGATGGGGTTAAGTATATGAGTACCATTGACTTAACGCATGGATATTGGCAGATACCTCTGGGTCAAAGTTCAATGCAGTACACTGGGTTTCTATTTAGAAATCAGCAATACATTTTTCAAGTTATACCTTTCGGGTTATGCAATGCTGTCTCACAGTTTACTCAGTGTATAAATTTGACATTGGGTGAAGACTGTGTGGAGTTCGGCCTTTCATATGTGGATGATATACTCGTTTCGACCACGTTCGAAGAGCATTTGGAACATTTGAATATTGTTTTGCACAAATTAGCAAACTCAGTCATGACCGCGAAACTCAGAAAATCATTGTTTTGCAGGGAGGAAGTTTCGTTTTTAGGTTACATACTTACTCCATACGGCATAAAAACTGCTCCTGATAAGTTGATTGCAATTACCCATTTTCCGGTGCCATGTAATGTAAAACAACTGAGAGCTTTCCTTGAGGTTGTTGGATTCTGCAGAAGTTATTCGAATAAAGTTTTCAGTGCCACCCTATCACTTTTCGAATTGCTACGGAAGACGTGAAATGGGAATGGACAGAAGCCCGACAGGAGGCCTTTGAAGGGGTCAAGAGACTGTTTCTTAATGAGCATGTAATTCACCATCCGAGGCAAGGAATAAAGTATCACTTATACACTGACGCGTCAGTCTATGCTCTAGCAGCAAGATTGGCCCAGATTGTTGAAAACGGAGTGGAAAATACCATGGCAATGGTGAGCAGAACATTAAGTAAGGCTGAAAAGAACCATACTGTTATTGAAAAGGAATTGCTAGGTATATTCTGGAGTCTACAAAAGTGCCGCGATTTGTTATTAGGCGGAAAGGTAATTTTGCTAACTGACCATCAAGCACTGTTAAGTTTAAAAACTGGGAAAATTTTCAGTAGCCGACTAACAAGATGGACTCTCCTAATACAGGAATTCGACACTGAGTACCGTCACATAAAAGCGGCAAACAATGTAGTCGCAGACGTTTTGAGCCGTATCCCGGATGAAGAATCAGTTCGAATTGACAGAAAGCCTAATAAATATCTGGCCACGCCTGTCAAGAAACCGCACACTGCTGCAGTAAAATTGCAAGAAAATTTCGAGACCTTACCGCAAGGTCAGCGAGACGACACTTTTTGCAGCACAGTATTTCTGATATCGTCGCAGTTTCCAGCCGAACACAAACTTCATACAGTGTATTGCGTAACTGAAGCCGGAGTACTTTTATTTCATGGAAGAAAACGAAAATATTTTGGGCATGAATGGAAGCCTGTAAAACCGGAAAAACTACAGTTAAAACTGGTACTTGACACGCACGAAATGTTAGGACATGTCGGTATACGAAAAACCTATGAAGCTCTTCGACGGCAATTTTATTTCAAGAAAATGCAGCAATTAGTAACGCGCACGGTATGAATCTGTGACATACGCCAACGATGTAAACACGCTCAAGAGGACCTGATTGGTGAGCTACAACCCATTATACCTGCGAGGCTGTTGTACTTAGTATGTGCTAATTTGTTTGGACCGTTACCACCATCACACACAAGAGTGGTATACGTTTTCGTTATGATGGATATTTTCTCCAAGTTTACGAAGTTCTACGCCATTGTACAAACGAATGCATGAACCGTCCTTAACAAGATGAAATCGTTAATTGAAAAAGTGGGTCACCCTAGGTACGTGTTGTCTGATAAAGGTACGCAATTCACTGGAAAGGTATGGCAAGAAGGCGCGAGGAAATGGAATGTTTTGCCCATCACCGCTTCCGTGAGACATCCACAGGGAAATCCCGTCGAGCGCAGAATGAAGACGCTAGGAAATATGTTACGAGCTGTATGCCACGACGCGCATCAAGACTGGAGAGACGAACTTAATGTGATTGAATACGTAATGAACAACACGGTGCATGACCTTACTTCTTTGGATGTGCTAACAGGTCAGCGATCTGATATATTTGATCCCCGCAAACTACCAATACCACCGGAGACTTCTAAAGGATCAGATGTCAAAGAGACTGAGTTGAAATAGGAAATTCTTAAATTTGCAAAGAAGTGAATTCTAACCACTGAACATCGCAGCAAGCATGCTAAACTGTCTCTTAGAGCTACGTTGGAAGTCCGACAGCTAGTACTTGTCACGGCACACCACATTAGTCGAACGTGGGAAAATATTGCTAAAAAGCTAATGCCGCTCTATTTTGGTCCACTGCCAGTTGCACGTATTTTAGTCACGGTAAGGTACAAAAGCAGTGCCCTCAAAGTACATCTACCACAACCTACGCCAGTTTAATTACAACTGTTATGTGTCAGCTTAATGTAAACATGCCGATGAGAAAGTATTTGGAAGTTTGTTTCGACCTACGGTGAACAGTTGTCTATGCCGCAGCTATTTTAATCAATTCAATTTGGGGCGAAGAATTATGATAAAAGACGTGGGAGATATTGTTGTAACGAGCAAAGCTGAAAGCCGCCCGAATAAATTGATTGTTCCACGCCATGTACATTTTTTTTTCATTGCCTTACGAGCACGTCTACGAGAATTATTCACCGAGCATCGAGACTGAAAAATGTATGGCAACCCGGCGTGATTAAATAATACGGCTGATCGACTAATAACCGTAAGCGAAAGTGTGACGTCAGATTATTTTGGTTCGACGTGTAATAAAGAACGTAACTAGCAAAAGTTATCTAGCTACACCAGGAGGACGACGAACTAAACCCGCCTGTTAACCATGCTATTTTACTTACCCGCACACAGCTAATAATATAAAGCAGTAGGTAATTTGTATGACGAGCACCTGAACCATGCCAACTAGTTGAATTTTGAGACTCGCTGTTTTACTATCGAAACTAGGATTCATATAAGCTGCCAGACAGTAGTTCTGAAATCGAGAGGAAACACGCGGCGATTCTTTAACAAAGCATCGGTCCTTACCAGTTGATAAAATTACAAATAATCATAAACAGAAAGCGTTAAAAGGATTACTAACCGTGGTCAATGCGGCTAATGCGGTTTTTGTAGTGTCTTCAGATTAATATCCATTTAGTCATCGTTGATTGTATGTTTCTTCTACTTGATGATCCTTTAGAGGTGCTTCAGACGTCATGATTGAATTTGTGTATATATATGTCTGTTTTTCTGTATTCATTTCTTCATGAATACTTCGCTGTGTTTATTTATGAATTAATGTGCATAGTTGGTAATTTTTCCAATGTTGTGTATAAACCTTTTAATTTTTTTTAACGTGTTATGTTATTGTTGGATAATCCTATACGTTGATTGGCTTGTTGAAAAATAGACTCATTTCAAGCCGACACTAGACTAGCTTAAGCCACTTTGAAACAGGCAAGTGCAATCGTTGCCGCGAATCAATAATGAACGTGTGCAAATTTTCAAGTGTTTTGTGACTTTGGACGTCCTATTAAGTTATTTTGGGCTCACATGCTACGCCGAACTGTTAGTGGGTGAGTGAAGAATTAAGTGTTTTCATACACCGCACACGCTAAATCACACTAACTCACACGCAAAGTTAATGTCAACGGAAGCCAACGGACTTAAACGCTGCGTACACGCACTCGTTAAAAAACTTTTCTATTGGAATAAATTTTGCTGAATATTATTGCCTAAATGTGTGATTTAATCAGTGCACAAGGTGTTAGATGATGTTTTGCAGTTGCGGACACTTCAAGATATGAAGAATTACCGACGACGGGACCACGACCGACGCGCACAGGCTACCAAAATGACGGCCTGGATCTCAACTGACTGCGGGGCGGTGTTGTGTTCGATTTCCGCCTGTGAAGTCCGTTTCTTTCGATCGCAGCAACCGAGACTGCCGACTTCACCCGAAGAGGCGCACCTGCTCGTGGTTTTGCCCCTAAGGGTGGAGAAGGTGGTGTGGTCTGCTGAGGTCCTGGGGCGTGCAGGATGGGTTCGAGGAGGAAGTGCAAAGTAGCCACGTGCGTGCAAACTGCTACTCCCCATCCCCTGTATTTCGGGAAACGGCCGGTACCACCCCAATTCCACCACACCTGTGTCTAGGGAGGTTCCCGTCAGTCACGCACAGTTCATGTGAACCTGAACGTCCATTGTTTCTAGTTGTGCGTATATTGTGCGCATACATATTTTTAGGATAGTGTTTTCCAGGAAAGATAAAGGTGCAGGTTTTTTGAGACAATGTAAATATAATCATGCCTAAACAACAGAAACTGTTAAAGTACAGATGTCTAGAATTAATGTGCAATTTAATAGTAAGGCAGAACAAGTGGTGGGAACATTGCAGAAAAAAGCACTCCTACAAAACTAAAAATAATTCAAATGTAAAATACAAAATTACAGAGTTTAAGTACGGTGATGGTGATAGCTGGAAGCTTTATGTCCAGAATACAGTGTTAGAAGAAGGAAATACATCAGAAGGAAAATCGGAGAGGTGAGTTAATTAACAGTATCATCAATCAGTACTCGACAGCATAAATGACTATAGTCTATTCGCGGTTTCTTCACACTTTTTTAATCAAACCTTTGAAAAATCACCCCATGTATGACGTGTTTGGTTGCTTCTTAAATATGTTATGTATCACAAGCATTTTAGACTTGTGTTAACATAAAAATATTTACATTTTTATTAAATAAACTTTTACTTAAACTTTATAAATATATAAATGTTAATTTTTTATTTATAATTAATATTAATAAAACCAGAAGAAAATAGGCGTGTTGGCAATGCTTAGTAAGAAATATTTATTATGCAAAATATTACGTAACTGAGTGCACTAGAATACGGCGCGTTGTCCCTTTGGTTTAATTTTTTAGACTCGGTTAAGCTTTATTTACGTGAGGCGGAGAAANCACTTAAGTACGTATTCTGTGGTAATGCGGGAGCCGCAGTGGCGCAGTGGCTAGAGTGCTCGTTTACAACCAAGGCGAACCGGGTTCGATCCCCGGTGGAGTCACTCCCGGATTTTCACACGTGGGAATCGTGCTGGACGATGCCGCTAGCTGGCGGCTTTTCTCGGATATCTCACGTTTCCCCCTGCCTTTGCATTCTGGATTCTGAGGCAGCTCCATATCTACCTCATTTCATCTTCATCGGCTCTCCACATGTTGACGTCAAGAGTCGCCCGATACTCTCTCAGATGTTGATTAAATGCTCTGCTTAATAAAAAAAAAATGTTTATTTATGTCTTTATTGTTGCAACTTTGGAATAATTTGCAGTCTTGCCTGTACTTAGCAAAATCTGTCTTACGATATGTTTGGTATTTTTAAAAGTGCATGAGATGCTATTTTAAATTTACTGTTGGGCACAATCATGACAATAGTAGTTGGTTATATAGAAGCTGGTTAATGTTATCTTTGTTCTTCCCCAACACCATATCAAGGCCGAAATGTGTGTCACTTCATAACCCCCCCCNACCAAATACTGTGAACATGTTAGTAAATTGTTTAAGAATTAATGCGAGAGGTTGAGACCATATGTTTTATCCTTCGTAATTATATTGTACTGTCACATTTCACAATGAATGCACCACTAAACTTCGTATTGCCCAGAACTTTAAGGTAGGGTATAACAAGCCATGTTAGAATTACTGGTTTTTTGCTTATTTTGGTTGTTTAGGAACACCTATTTTAAAAATGCAATTATAGCTTTCTGGCAACATATGTTACCGTAAGGTACGCTCATAAATTCATAACATCTGGCATGTTGTTATAACGTAATTAGAGCAGCATTATTTAAAAATCACAAATATATGCTCGCCGTTTAAGAGTAATCAGGTTATACATGTATACAAATTGGCGGCTAAATCCGATACGCTATAATAAGAAATTTTTTAGTAATTTCACGCCACACGCCATAAAAATATTGTTGTGAATAACCATTATCATACACGATTAAACAAGTAAATCACCTTACATCATATTGTCAAGGGGGAGGGGGAGGTACCTCTGTGTATTGCCTACACAGTTCCGTACAATGCCATCTGTCCAGGTTACAACTCACGATACGACTACCAATAGTATCAACAGTACTGTCCCCAGCCTGGAAATATAGACTCATAGGTATGACGTTACCTGGTATTTTCTGCAAGCAGCATCACTTTGGTTTTTAACTGTATTGCAATTTTTGACAACTCATCAATACCCATTGCGATACAACACCTAAAGTTTAAAAGAATTTTTGGACATGCTAGTGCGAGTACGACATGTATACTTTTTTTTCGGACTATGGGAGGTGGTAATACAAAATGGATTTAAAAAAATTTAGGTTAACTAATGTTTCAGTTTTTAAAATTTTTTTTTGCATTACTTTTAAATATGTTTCTGTGATTTATGATATATTTCCTTTGAAAATTAATTTTTAATGGTACGTGATATGATACAAAAATCAGGTGTAATTTTGAAGCTAGCTTCCAGCTTTAAAATGGTTCATTTTTTAATATATGTTCTTAATACATTAGTTGTATATGCTCTTTGTTGATACTTAGGCTATGATTTCAGTCTATATTTTGGTCACCAATGTAGTCTCAGTCTCTTTCTCTCTCTCTCTCTCTCTCTCTCTCTCTCTATATATATATATAGTGATTTTGTGCTCAAAAACAGAATGACATGAAGTTCTTTAAAATCCCTTAATCAAACCATCTTTCTCATACAATTACTTTCTACTAGGGTCAAATGAAATTGTAAAGAGCCATAGTTATTCCCACTTGAACGAGATAAAATAATCGAAGAGAGGCAGCGAATTTATTTATTTACATGAAACAATTGTTACAAATTGGACATAGTAGACAAAAAGCTCTTTTGAATTGTTGAAAATCATAAATCGAATAAACTTGGTTTCTCCAATTGAGGCTGTTTACGGAAGACAGGAACACAGGCATTTGTGCCCTTCGAGAAATCGTTTCAGACTTGCCGGGATACTGTGAAATATAATATTTCTGCCCAATTTAGTTTTGATATTCCTATACCAGAGCTCGGGAAAGTATTTTGTTTGTGCTCAAACATTTGTTCATGCATAATATACATTGATTATATAGTTAATATAGCTTTGTTTCATAGTAGATTCAAAATATGTCAATTTTATAATGAAATAACTTTGTATCGATAAAACTGTGATCGTGGACTCATGAAAAGGTAGAAAAAGACAATATTATAGCAATAAAAAAAAGAAAATAAGAGCAAACGGTGCAGTGGTAGAACTAGTATATATCATGTAGTGAGGTTATAATTAAAGCGAAATGTTTCACAGCATTGATTGGATGCTGCCAAAATAATTGCTTCCTAAAGTAAGCAAAAAGAGTTTTTTTATTATTTCTATAGTTACCGAGGAAAATCATTGCAAGAGTAATTTCAGAGTCATTTCATGATGCAGAAATAAACCGAACCTAACCCCAAAGTTTCACTAAATCCTGAGAAGTGGCGAGATAAAAAAAGGAGTATTTCCTGCAAATAGACGGGACTATATCAAATATCCGTCAAAAACTTAGGGTTATACATAGAAAAGCCTTGGCAAATGACACAACTGAGGAGAAAAAGTTGCACATGACAATTACTCCTACAAAATATCGGCTAATGTTTGGCAAATGTTCAAAGAGCACTTGAATACGATTCCCCGTCGAAAAAAAGTAATTTTTGTAAAAATTATTCGAAGTTGATTTTTTAAACTCTAATTTGAGTATTAAATTATCGTATGAAATGTACTCTGAGTACATTTGTCAGAAAATAGCCAAAAAAAACTTCAAATGAGCTATGCATCCTACTTCAAGTATTTCAGGCGTCACTGTGATTGTGTATCTAAGCAGCCTGAAACTGATGTTTGTAACTTTTTTACCACTTCTGAACAAAAACTAAACATGACACCAGTGATACATGCAAACTTCAGATACACAATTATATACATATACATACATAGATATTGCAATAAAGAAATTATTTTACTCACGAAGCTAAAACAAACCCCACTTTTCTTGTGACTGAATTCGATTCATCGGTGAACCTGCCGGTATCGAAATTAAATGTCACCAGTCAAATTTCTAAGTGCTTTTTGAGTTTGTATGTAGCTACCTATTGTCCACATGCATAATAGTGATTCATTGTACATGTATTTTTCCGTGGAAATACAAGTAGAAAAAGACTCAAACTCAGTTGCATCGTTCTTTCACGATGCTTTGCTAAAGAAGTTGATGGAATTTCCCAATGTAAAGCACATTCTGTTCTCTGGTGCCTGTGGAGGGTAGAATAATAAATCTGTGAATATATAGTTTTTTTCGTGGGTGCCTAAAGTGTTTAATGTAGATGTTACTCACATTTTTCCAGTTGGATGGCATTCTTTTAGGGCAATGTTATCGAAACTTAGGGTTTATCAAAGCAAAACTGAAGGAGTAAATCATATCCACCGCAAAGCCATATTTATCTGCAGTAGCACATTGTAAAACATATCCAGCTAAGTTCGTTGTGCTCATAGACAAAGCCCTACTCAGAGACTATAAAGAAGGATTTAAAACGCATATTTTCCAGTAACCCATTACCCAAGGAAAGGCATTTAAAATTAACAATATGATATACTAAAATATGAACTAGATGGTTGTGTGCTATGATTACCAACCTACGCAGGTAATTACGCACCGTTTTGACTTTGGAATCAGCGCTACTGAAGAGGACAGTTGCAAGATACAGCTTTTCCAGCAATGGCAAGCAATCCTGTGAAGGCAGAGAACAGAAAATGTGTCAGTGATTTAAAGTTGTTCTTAGGTGTACATTATGTTCGAAGAAAGCCGCCAACAACCGTAAATATATATCCAGTAAGTTTTGTATATTTTATGTTGAACTGACAGTTAAACATATATATGGTATGCCTATAATAAATAGTTATAATATTGTAAAATGTGTTGACTACAAGTTGTTATTGGCTGGAGCTGGCAGAAAAAAGTTACTAACTTATATAATGTAGTGTTTTGTCTCATTTTTTGAATCGATAATAGAAGTAAGTATTTAGCTACATATGGTTCTTTAAATATTATAATGTATTGTTGTTCATCTATCAGTTATGATGTAATGCGCAGTGAAATATTGAATATTAAAATATTTGTAATGCTACATTTATTCTCAATAGCTATTTATGGAAAATGGCACATGCAAGCTTAGAAAATAAATTTGAAATATATAAATCGCTGCCTGAAATACGTTTTATTACAGTTTAGATATAATATATGTAACAATGTATATATACACACACAGTTGATGGGAATCATGTAACCAAATTAATTTTTATATCAGAAATATCTAAACAAAATATTTTAACCTCAATATTTCAAAACACCATTTTGGCGTACCAACCCTTCTTCTGGAAATATCCTCAATTGATCCAGCAGTCCTGAATGGCATCTTCAGGTACACGGCTACAAAGGTTATGTTTATGTTCATGTGCTGTATGTGAGCACGCGCGGGAGGATAAAAGTAAAGGTGTTCGTACAAGACTAAAGAGACCCGAAATTTTCGCGGATTCATTTGAGGACAAGCTAGACTTCAAATACATTTGAACATTTGACTTTTTTTAAAATCGGATTGCAGTTTCTAATACGCCCTGGATGAATTCGAGCCAATAACTAACCTGAAAGGAAAAAGAGACCGAATCCTATGCCATTTGGTCTGGGACAAAACTGGAACATCAGCCAATGAACAAACTAACTTAGGCTGGAGTACACAAAGACTTGTGAAGTCTAGCTTGGTGCCATACGAATACGTGAAATTTCTGGATCTCTACTGGTAAGTCTGGTATGTTCACTACATGTGTGGTATATCTGTAGTATGTTTGCGGCATGTGTACATTATAATTATGCAAATTGTAACGAGGAGTTTGTGGCATGCTTGACTTATATGGTGTGCTTGGCATGTGTGTCATTCAAAATGAAGGAAATTTTTTAACGAAGTTCGTTGAAAGCTTGCTTGATACGTAGGAATGGTGAATGAGTGTCTTGGGTCCTGTATTTTCTTAATTAAGCCAGCGAATAGTCAGAGAATGGGTCTCGCATCACATCAATTTGTGATCGCATCGCATCAGTTTGTGAATGACAAGTGTATTGTGGTAGTGACATGTCGTCATTTAAAAATAGTGCTCCCGGGTTGGACACAAAAATGACTATGAATAAGCTGCCTACTGACGACAGCGATCAATTAAATAATAAATATGGGGTAATACAAAGACAAATTTAAATAACTTATGTACTAGAATTGACTCACTGGCTATTACGGATCTCCACGTTTATATTCGAAACGATTTCATTTTCCTTACCCGTGGGGTAAGAGAACATTCTCCAAATAGAGTATTACTGGCAAGCTACAAAAGAGGACTCGTGTATGTGTAAATTATAATAGCTTATTTGGAGACTATGGTAATATTTTCATCAGCTCAACGCGAAGTCAATTCATGAGTAATGTAGAGTTAAAATGGTACCATTGGCTAGAATGTGGCAGTAGGATGGTTGTCTCTGATTTGACGGAATGCAAATTCTAATTTATGTGTTTGGCGCAAGCACATTTCACTAGACGGGCAATTTTTTTGGCATTTGCGTGCAAATTGTTTATAAATTTCGTGATAATTCTGAGGCTCAGTGTGAAAAATGTTGTTACAATTGTGTTTTTTGGGTTATGATCTTGTTGAAACACGAATCTTTTATTGTATATTCACAACTTAAACTGCGCGTAGTATTTATTCATACTTGTACCATGTAAAATGTGATAGTGTGTTGTAGTTGTTTGATTTAAGGTATAAAAAATTTTGCTAGGAAGAATATCTTTAATTGAAACTGCTAGAATAACACTACCAACACTGAGGTACTGTCCCGGAGTTCATAATGTCCGGCTCATCGAGACAGAATAATTTGCATCGAAATTACAACTCCTTTTGACCTCTTTACCATAAGTAGATGTCCCAGGAACGCAGACTTCAGAAAAGTTTTAAGTCGAGTAAGATGATAGATATTGACACTGGGAAGGAATGATTCAAAACTACCACAAACTACACAGATTATATCACGACAGATACCTAAGAGAAATAGATAAAATTTTATTTTAAAAAATTTGATTCTGACACAAGTGGTTTGAATTAGAAAATTATATATGCGAAATTAATTATAAAGACAGTGAAAAACTTCAAAGCATTAACCTGTATGGTCTTTGGTAACAGTAGCCCCCTCGTGACAGTATCATTGTTCAAGAATTTAGTTTATTAATAGTAAAGTTTCATATTATTTTTGAAAAAATTAAAATAATTAAAAGGTTTTTTTTTTTTACTAGCCTCGACACTCAGTAGAGATTGTGAATCTTTGACGGAGCTCCGTAGACAGATTATATAAGCCACTCATGTATTATCAATCCAAGATAGTGATTACTAAAAATAAAATCTTCATATTAACAACATGAATTTTTTGTAGCCTCTCCTTTGCGGTTGAGAATTCCAATCAACTTATCTGAAATATAATTTGACAGTAGCATCTGGAAGATTTCGCGTGGGCTGGGCTCAGTAGGCCTTTCTCTTAATGTCTAGTCTTCGTCAGGATCTTCCCTATATAGGCTCTCGGGCCTGAGGTACGTCCTTTATGTTCCATTACGCATCGCGATAGAACAAACTTGAAATTAAATATTTATTCGCGCTGTAGCCCGTACAGACTTTAGGCCAAAACCCATAGGGTCGGCGTCCTGTCTGGCGGAAACAATATGGCCTGAAACTCCTTGACTTACAAACTCAAACGCAATTTTAAAAATTAGCGCCAATAACAAGATATGTACCACACACTACAAATCACGCCATGCGTTACCATATCAACCAATAACAAACTGCGCTGGGGCCCGTGACCTCTGTTTACAAACATATGTCATTAGTTAAAGAAAGACTCCGAAATATAATTACAATTATAAATAAAAATTCTTTATGATAAACATACCTGCCATATTAATGAACTATCAAATAAAACTATTAATGCGGTAGTTGTAATATACAACTGGTAAAATGCTATTTATAAGACGTTACATAGTTTATAAAACAACCAAATGCACATTTTTTTACGTGAACTTGGACCAGAAAACTATTATCCAGTTTTTCACATATCGTGGTGCCGATAGATTTGAAATCCATAAATTTTACTACCCTACTTCCTAGAGCTCAATAAAAAACTTGTATTTTATCACCTAAGTAGAGATATCAAGCGTAACGTAGTATTCACGCACGAAAGCGGCTCGACATCTTGTGAGGAATTATTCAATTACTTGTAACATTATTTTGATAAACACATCAAAATACAATCTAGATATTGGCTGGGAAACATTTTCACAAAGAAAACTGACAACCACAAAATATCAAGCAAATTTTGCGGAAATCGTTAAACTCCGAACACTGTTTGGCGGCCTTGTTAATGCAGGTTGACCTTTTAGAGCATTCGTCGGGATTGTTAGTATACATTTTGCATGTGTATATTACCTTACTTTAAGGTCATTTTAAACTCGTTTCGGCACTGTTTCCCAGTTGTGCAAAACACTAGCAACAGAGNTTTTTTTTTTTTTTTTTTTCTCCTGTTTGCCCTTTGAGCAGCAAAAGCCGGAGTATTCGTTTCGTCGAATACACAACGTAATATCGTGACTGGGTAAAATTTACGCAACAAAAATATACTAAATCGATAATAAATCGATTGTAATTATGATTCATTAAAATATTAATTTTAATATAAAGCAATGTTTTATATAAGAAAAAAATTAACTTTACGAATCTTTTAATACGATTCTGTAATAAAGTACGTAACAATGTACGGCACATAATTTAGTACACAAAATAACGAAAAAATAAATAAATGTTAACAAAATTGGTTGAAATATAGGAAATATATCTCTTGCAGAGAGAAGTCGCGTAATTATCGTTTTCATCCGTTTTACGCACTACAAGTATTTTCGTGCTCCTACAAAAATTGTTGCTGTGAAATATTTGCCGATACCAGTTTTAATAACTGTACAAATAAAAGTTCGTAAATTTTAAATCGAATAATGTGTGAGCTGTCATTCAAAACGTACATTTTTATACTATGGCACTTTAAATCGATAAAAATGTGTATGTCGGCCTATGCAGTATAAAAAGTGCACGTGTAAATACGCAACACAGTACAGCTGTCTTTTCAAACGACGCCACAACGGACTTTGTCTTATCGTCACAGGCCACTGGCGACGCTCCTGATGAAGAGTTTTCTCGGCAGAAAAATTTTCCTATCATTAATAGAAACGCTGCTTGGACTTTGAGAAGGTACCGGCAGTTTACTGGATGTCGTTAATAATGCCAGTATTTTTTCGGAAATGATAGGTTTTCGGTTATTGTGAACGTGCAAATGTGAAAAGTTCACAAAGATTTCCGCGGCTTCGCAAGGAGCTGTTTTAATGAAAATTTCAGCATACTTCACAACTATTTTCACTGCGTGTGCAAATAGGGCTAGAGTACTTGTGCAGTTATAAGTACGCGCAAGCAATCGAGGCAAACGTTGAACTGCCTCACTCGTGGCCCGTGACATCTTAGGATGGCGTGACTGAAAAATTATTTTGAAATGGTTTGTCGGATATTGCAGTGACGTTTTCGAGCCAGTTAAATATTTTCGAAGCATTCATTTGACAAATTTTGAAATCCCTGAAAGTTATGGAAATCTTTCTTCCGTTTACGTTTTTATTCCTTTATACGTGGTGCACCGCTCACTAAGCAATTTTGTAAACACTGCTTGTTTCTTTTTTCTTTCCTCCCACTGTTTAACTCTACGCTACCTGTGAATGTTAAACACTACCATGAACGTAATGTCCAGTATGCCTACACATGATCTTCATGTAACACTGTAGAGTTGATGGAAACGCAAATATCTTACTCTTCCGTCAATTCTTACTGTATTGATTGTTCACGGTAAAATGAGCACTTTTGAAAGCCCTGCTTAAGATATATTTGTATGCACGTTGTGTATTCTTCCGCCTTGTGTAAAATTAACACTGCTATTGGTCTGGTCACTTTATTCATGCGTCGGTCAAGTGAAACTGTTAAATTATTAGAAAAGTAAATATTTTACAAATCTGCTCATTTTGATACTTTGATGCATTAAAAAACAGAAAGCCAGAAAAATAATTGTAGTTATCACAAATGGTCACCCAACACTTTTAATTCGGCGTTAAAACGTAGAACTACTTTCTCTCTATCGTTACCAACTTTACTGGACGCATGTCTCACAGTGCACCCGTAAAAATACAGGTAGGAGCAGTGACTTTTTTCTAAGGTTGATTTCAAAAGTGCTCATTTTATCGTGAACAGCCTTTAATGTGTTGTAAAACAAAAAAAAATAAAAATTTGACACTAAATTTTACACTACATTTTTAACACAACATTAAACGTAGAACCAACCTTTTCTAACTCGCTGTCAACGTCACTGTAGACAAGAAGTCAGTGTTAACTTAAAAATATTTTCAGTTACGAACAAGTAATTTTTTAAATGTTGATTTCACAAGTAGAGGTGTAGGAACAGAGGAATTATTCACTGTACCCCCCAAATTTTGTCGATAGGGCACAACATTTCTTTTTCACCTTTTTCCCAACATGTGTATTGTCGTGCCCTTTAATTCCTAAATAAATTGGGCGACAATATCAATTTTAATTACAGCATGATTTAACGACGTGCTACAGCAGAAAAATTTACTATTCTTTTAACAAACAAATAGAGGTACGTGAATTTCGCGTATTTAGGGGTTCCACCTGCCTGGCGCTTGAACTGCGTTGCAGAGTGTTTGGAATCCTGGTTTCTGGCGAAACTATTAAACGTGCCCTTAGTATGTTTGCATGAGAAAATACTTCATACACCGGACGAGATAAAGAATTGTATTTTAAAGTAAAATGTAAATATTATTTTGGAGATTTACAATATAGTTAAAAACTGCTTTTTCAAACTGCCGTAGCTTAAAATATACTAGCCGGGCACGTGCCGAACTACATACGATTGGAGCCTGTATTGAACTTTGCTACAGATTTTTCATTAATAGCATGTTAGGGTCACCACTGAAAGACCCATAAGTAAACGCAGCACTACAAGAACACTTAAGATAACTGCGGTGGTGTAGTGGCTAGACTGCTCGCTTCCCACCTAGGCAAACCTGGTGCGATAGCCCGGTGAGGCCGCCCCCGGATTTTCACGTGGGAATCGTGCCGGATGATGACGGTGGATTTTCTCGGGGATCTCCAGTTCCTGCCGACCTTTCATTCCGGAGCTGCTCCATCCCCATCTCGCTTTACCCTCATCGGCTCTCAAGAACGCGATGTTAAGTGTTAAGAGCCGCCCAAATCTCCTCACTCACTCACTCACTCACTCGCTAGAACACTGCACGCCAGTTTAGAGCCCTGCTCGTAGCGGCGATGGCGCTCTTGTAGCGCGTGCCAGTGTAACCCTTATAGCTCCCGCGCTTCTCGACCAAAAATGGAGAAAAACAATGCCGGCAGACGGGCCCCTTAATATGGAAACAGGCTAACATACACAGACCGCAACTGTTCATCCATTGGCTCTAGGATTTTTTATTCGACTTGGTTGCGTGTGATACGGTCACATTATTTTTTCCTGTTTATTACTGGCTGAAGAGTTTAACAGGGCGTGTCCAAAACATTGTGATCTACTCATAAAGAAAAGGAGCATTAAGAGTATAGATGCTTGAAGTCTGACCTGCCTCCAAAATAATTCAGGAAACTCACATACCTCTAAACGTGAGTACCTAAAGGGAAACATTTCTAAATAATAACATTTTTCTGTTTATAGTCATATATGTTTTCTTCTTTCACTGCAAATTTCCAGCAGTCTTCTCAAAGGGTTGCCTGCAGTATCTTTGACTCTGGTCTCAAAGTGTCATCTTCCCCCTCCCCCTTACCTATGACAAAAATGTTCCAGCGCCACTGTTCATAAGTGATCAATCAACCATAAATCAAAGAAAAAACGAAAATTTAACTTGTGAAATAATTTCAGTGGTAGGATTAGAACGTATGTGTACTAGTTGACACCGTTACAGTAAAATTTTTTTACAGAATGAAGATTGATTTTCATTTGATAGAAAATAAGGTTCCTGCAATTCTACCTCAATCAGAGAACAAACGCCGTCATCCATTATTATAATAAATTATTACAACTCTAAATTAAGTTTAGTAAAATTTTTATTATATTAATATGTGCAAGTATGTTAACGTCCGTAATAATTTATTTGTTATTGCCTAACATTTACTTCGGAAGTATGGTAGTAAAGCACGAAAAATCCACGTGGTTATTTTGGGAGCTGATAGTAAGTTTATTTTTGGTCGGCACTTAACAACGACGGCCAGGGTGAAATGAGGTAAAGATAGAGCAGCAGCGGAATACAAGGACGGCGGAAATGGGAGTACTCCAAGAAAATCTATCACCCAACGGCAACGGTTGCCGTATTTCTCACATAATAAAATGTCATATCGTTGAAAGCAAACACGAAATTGGTAACACAGAAAATCACTTGACACGTTAACAGCTACAACTTCTGTCTACTAAATCTTCTTCTCAGTAAGCTCTTATATGGGTATGAACTAGACATCGTAGTGAAAAGGCCACTATAAGCGGAGTATTCACAAGGTCAAGCAAGATTCTTCACGCTTCTCACCAAGAGACGGTATTAACAAAGATGAGTAAAGACTTTTTACTCGATATTTGTAAACCATGACTATCGTTGATTCAAAAAGACACTTATATAAATATTTTAAGCTGTTCTCTTTTACTTGTGAACCAGAACTCGTAGCTGTTGATCCGTCGTGTCAAAGGTTGAATCTCACTAGAAGAAGAAAAAAGAATTAAAAAAGAAAATCATTCTTCCAATTAATTTTGGAGCAAACGCAAAATTATTTCATAGTATTCACATCAGTTAAGTGATCACAAATAGTTTTGCGTTTCTCCACAAAAAAAATTGGCAGGGTCAATTTCCAAACAATATTATGTAGCTGACAAAATGAATGAATAAATTAATAAACATATAACGTTTCAATACGAATAAAAATTTAGTATAGCAGACCAAAAGTAGACCTAACTTGTGTTGTCTTCAACCAGGTCAGGTGATTTGAAATCTTAGGATAGATGACCTTGAGAGTGATGCCAGAGTATATGAGGTTTGTCCAGTGCAGAAGACAATTTTGTTGAGGATCGCAGAGATTCAAGTTAGCTCGGCTAAGAACTTTACAGATAACACAAAACTAAATAGTTACTACAGCATTTTCTTGACAAACATGGGAAAAACTGTAATACTGTGCTTAATAATGAAAATAAGACATTTTTTACGGTACATGGGCGAGTTATGTTCCGAATGGAGATGCAGAAGACGTGCCTGTAAATCATATTACAGTACAATTGTCAGTGTCTAGTAGCAAGACGTGTCTGCAAAAAGAATCAAAAGTAAGACAAAGGATAAAAATGTTCAACAATTGCTGCTATACGAGATGCAACGTACTAGAGACAAAAACTATAACAGCAGGGCTGCTATAGTTTCACGAAAACGCGAGGCTCGCAACCAAACAAAAACATCCTTTAATACTGCAGTTAATACATTTTAACTCTAAATCGTGAAACAGAGTGTTCTTGGTGACCAACAGACCACTCTATCACATGTACAAAACTACCCCCAACTCTACAACTATGTCATTCATTATGCATAAAAAGTTGGAGGCGAATAAGAAAGATAGAAAGTCAAATCAAATAGCAATACTGATTTCCTTTAAGAGTGTGACTGCAGAAAGTGGGGGGGAAAAAAAAAGAAAATTAATTTCCATTTTGAGTTTTAATTTTCGGGCACCTCTCCTTGATTTCTTTTTCCTTCCTCCGCCCCAAAAGATACAAACATTGTGCAAAATAATGACTTTTACAAAGAGATAGAAATATTACATTACTTTTAGATCAACAATTTCCCAATTACTTTGAAACATTACATAATTTAAGAGGTTACATAAAAATGTGCCGTTTAAATAATGCAACTATACAAGATAAGGTACTTGAATGGCACGAATTCCCCAATAAAGACTGAATAAAAAATTTTCTACATATTGCATGTCTCAAAGTGAGATGAACCCCTTGGTGTGACCTCTCCCCGAGTGTCCGCCGTCGCTTAGTTTGCCAGGGCATTTATAGTAAAGATTCCGCAACCGTCGTCGTCCCCAAAGCTGTGGATAACGTCCTCAAAACGGAAGTATATCGTGGTCCAATCAAATTCGAAGGCAGTGCCGACGTCACAAGGCGACCCCTCAGTCGCCCCAGCCGCCGCTAGGTGGAAGGAACGCCGCGCGCTCAGTGAAACTCTGGCCTTCGCCGAAGCCACCAGGCACCAGCTTCGTGGAATCTAACGCTTCCTCGGGCTGCCGTCAACGGGCAAGCGTCATCAACAACGCAAGTACCCATGACCCCAGCCAGATTGTCGTGAGGTAGCGTAACTCCGTTTTAATAATCACACTATATCTATAGGTAATGTTACTTTAAATATGGTTTAACTACGCACAGTAAAATTCCCTATCCGGACTAGTGAATTCTGGGCGTAATTCGGATATGCAGAAAACCGGTTGTGCTGTGAAATAAAACGCGAAAACTGCTCTGAATTCACTTTTGTTTATTTTTATTACAAATATACAGTAGGCTTATATTTGAATGGTATCCTTTAATTTAAAAAATAAGCCGTATGTACACATTTTGAAGATAAAATATATTTTACTACAAACAATTAAAAATATATGATTGTACTCGCATACAATTAAGATATTTATAATTTAAAATTCCTAACAAAGTTAATTCTTTTGACATATAAACTCGATTGCGTGCGGCCAGGTCCCGCATACGCCTGACGGCAAGAAACTGTACGTGGGCGCATTCAGGCTGCCGTTCCAGCCTTTTCTTATGGCAGTATCATAAAACAAGCGAATGCCTCACTCGCAGTAGGTTGCGGTTCCGGTTCAACTAAAGCAAAGTATCCATATTCTCCGTCCACCTGCTGAGATTCATCCATTATTATTTTAATAATTTAATCATCCAATGTCTGTTGAATTACACTGTAACCGCTCGTTTATATCGTCTGCGTAGGGTTGCCAACTTTTTCAAATTTGCCATAAATAGTTTCTAAAAATTCTGAAATACGGTAAATATGACGTTCCTCTAATGTCCATACGGGATAATTACTTTAGCCCAGGATACAGGAAATCCTGTACAGAACAGGACGCTTGGCAACCCTACGCCTGCGTTGCGCTCAGAGCAGCCAGGACTTTCGCAAGAATGTCCTACATGTCTTCAGTGGATATTTTTTTCTGCTTCCGTTTCAGTTTCTTTGTCACTTTAATTTTCTGTTTCTTCCTCATTCTTCTTGGCCTCTTCTTTTCCTTTCTGGTTTTATTCTTTTGTCGAAATTCCATTAATTTTATTCCAAGGTCTCTTTCCAAATTCCACGAATCGGCTATCGCGTAGCAACAGTCATTAAAATTAATCTTCTTATGGTATATTACTGTACCTTCTTCATCTTCATATCCTAACAGCGGCTTTTGTAAAAGTTGCCTTCTGTAATAGCGTTTCATACATTCAGTTATACCCTCTTTCCCAGAGGTTCAATGAAGGTTGGGTTGATGCGCTATCGACAGTAAGCAACATGTTTGCCTACTTTCCCACTTAATTTTTATGCTTCTTTTTACTTCGGAAATGAACACTTCATAAAACTAGCAATTGTAATCGACGCTTTCGGTTGGTTTTTGTATATCAGCGGGAGCCTTTAACATTTATGAAAACTGAAGGGTTATTCAATTTTCCAATCATAATCAAAGGGAGCCGATGAATGCCCGCTGAACTGGCACAAATAAGCACTGTTAGACTGCATTTGGTAAATTTGTGACCAGGAGCACTTTGTGTTTCTCTCTTCGAAGCTAATGTTGTACGGGGTAATTCTCCTTCCATACGAAGCAGATGCAGCCCGCCCGCGCCCGCATGTAGGTGCGGACCCGTGGGAATTTTCAACTACCTATGCAGGTCTTCCCTCGAAGCGGGTGTGGGCACAGGCCTGGAAAGCGCCCGTCCATGTCAAAACCTTGTGGTGGGTCCACACCTGCTAAATGCAGGTTTTCACACGACGCAGGTGGAACCCGCGGCCTCACTTACCATGCGGTCGCGGGCTACATCTGCTCCGTGGAAAAGAATCCTAATTAATGCCTTCCAGTTAAGGCCTGTTCATTGGATAAATATTGTTCACTTTCAGCTTTAAATTATTTTGTCAGCTGCATTATCTGCTGAAAGTTTTGTGACATACAAATCTAGGTCCCGAATACAATATGAAACCTTAAAATTACGGAGCCAACATTTACTCGGTTTAAATTCCGATTAACCATCGATCTTTTCAGTAAACATTTTCTATGTTTCGGTAGCAACACGACTCATCCCTTTTCCCTGCTCATGATCAAATCGCATTTGTAGTGACTAACGGCCGTTGTTCCAACCATGCACATGTGTTACACACATTTTAATTGTCAATCACATTCTTCCAAACTTGCCTATACAAGACATGTTTTGTTAGCCCAGATAGGCCTATGCTATTACGAAGGTTATTCGGAAAGTAAGGTCCGAATCGCCGTAGCTAATAGAATGTCGCGCGAACATTATAACGCGCATGCGCACCGACTCCCGGCATGCCTTGCTCGTCAAACGACGTCATTTGCATTGGTATTGTTGCTGTGTGCTGTTTACAGTGTCAGTTCAAAATGTTTAAAACAATTGATCAGCCCGCCGACTGTGAAATACGGTCAGTGATTCTGTTTTTGACAGCAAGAAACGTTTCAGCAGCGGAAGTTCATCGACAGATATGTCAAGTGTATGGCCCCAGTGCGATGAGTGACAGCAAAGTGCGTAAGTGGGTGAGAGCTTTCAAGGACGGATGGGAAAATGTCCATGATGAACCGCGATCAGGCCGACCATCAGTGATCACAGAAGATATGGTCAAAGCAGTGGACGAAAAGATTCGTGAAGACCGGCGATTCACACTTTCAACTTTAGCATTGGAATTTCTGAATGTGGGTAGAACAACTTTGCACAAAATTGTCTCTGAAAATTTGCAATTTCACAAATTGTGCGCACGTTGGGTTCCCATGCTAATTACTGAGGAACACCAAATGAAAATAATGGCTTGTGCTCTTGGTTTTTTGGACCGCTATCATAAGGAAGTCGATCAATTTTTAGAGAATATTGTCACAGGGGACGAGACGTGAAAGAAGCAGTTACAGACTGGTTATCCTCACAGGCGGCAGACGTCGATGACTTAGGCATACAAAAGCTGGTAGAAAGTTATGACAAATGTTAAAAAAATATGGAAACTATGTAGAAAAATAGATAAACATGTAAGAAGTTAAATAAAAAAAGTTTTTTCAAAAAATTTGTGATGGTTTATGTTTTATACGATTGCACACGATTATAAATTGCACTTTGAGGGTCCCCTATTGCATTTCTGCAAAGCAGGTGTATAGTCCCAATTTCCCAATATTATATTGCTTTTTGGCAGGTATGGGGATGTTCAGTTTAAACTTCTAGTTTTCGTAAAACGGACAAGTTACTGTATTTTTATTGCTATTCTACACAGGATAACTATATGTTTTCATTAGCATTTCCAGACAAAGATATTCCAAGTTGCAATACTTTATAAACAACATTAAAATATATTAAATATAGCGTAAACACATTCAAAACGTACGAAAATGTTTTTAAACTACCACAAATCAACACAGAAACATTAATTGACGTAGACAGGTTCAAAACCCGGGTCTACCACGTAGTAGACGAGCGCCTTACCACACAGCCACAGCTACTCTGCAGGTATTTGAAGTATACCTTGTATATACATATGTGACATGCTATAATTTGAACACACTTCTCTCTGGAACTAGGTTATGTCACTATAAATGGAACCAGGTAGTTAGAGGGAACAACCTCACAACATTTTGCAACCACGTCGATAGTGACGATCCACTGTTCGGTAGTCCCTTTATGAGTCGCTGTAATGCTAATAGAGTGAGGTGGCTGACTAGGCGGGGGATGGGGTTGGTGGAAGGCGCGCATCCTACACGGTTTTTTGAGAACGCACATGTGAGCGAATACACGCATCTTTCCTGGCACGGCCAATTTCAGACAAATAAATTCCCCCCTCCCAAAATGCGACCACAATATCGATTCTGATATTTGTCAATCCGGATGACTGGAGCTCAGATAAATGGAATTCTACTGTATAGATATGCTGACTAAGTTAAGAATGGCACGGAAGTTCGAAGCTAAAACTGATGATAAGACAGGTTTGCTCAGCGATTTATAAATTCGCAACAATCACCATATCGGTTTTGAGTTAGCCAATATCGTATGAAACAATTTATAATACTGGGTTGTTCATGGGAAACGGACGGTTTTTAGAAAAGCATAATCACGATACTTTTGAGTTTGAACAAAATGTATTGCCTTACAGAAATAAACGCCAAGACATGTAATTTTAGTAAGTTTAAGTGCGGAAAATCACATCACTCAAACGATGCCCGTTTTCACGATTACAGGTTTTGGAACCGTTCCCGAAAGTTGGCTTCCAATCTTCCCAACATTCCTTCATAGATTTCATTGATTAGATTAGGTATGGTGGCCTTCAACTCATCCAGTGTGCGTGACTTTCCTTCATAAACACGTGATTTTAGGTTGCCCAAAATATAAAAATCACACATCGAAAGGCCATGTGAACAAGGTGGCCAAGAAACATCGCCAAATCGTGAAATGACTCGATTAGGGAAAGCACATCGAACAACAGCCATTGGAGCTCTGGTGGTGTGAGCAGTGGCCCCGTCCTGTTGAAACCACACATTCCACGTGTTGTTAATGTCTCGTCTTCTGAGTTCAGGTAACAAAAAATTATTCACCATATTAACATAGCGATCCGAGTTAACAGTTGTAGTGACTCTATCTTCCTGAAAGAAATACGGCCCAAAAATCCTGCACTTGCCAATACCGTAGCATACCGTAACTTTTGGACTGTGAAATGGTTTCACATGGAAACCGCGAGGATTGTGAGGTGCCCAAAATCGACATTTCTGCATATTAACCACTCCATTCAGATAAAAATGGGCTTTGTCACTCACGATTTTATGGCGAGATCTTCATCCTCCTCAAAAACATTAAGCATTGTGTTATGTAGCACCTTCGTGTCATGAACTTGAGCACGTTGTGTTGTACTCTCGTTACAACACAAGGATGGCACATAAACGAAAGATGGGATCTAAATTCCTGCAAATCTAACTTTAGAAGGGTTAACAGTGAGACCTGCCTTTTCTAAACGAGAAAGTACTTATTTTAGGTGATCCAAATACTGTTCAAAACTGCCTGAATAAATGACAAGATCATCCAGATAGTTATAGACAAACTTGAATTTATCATGAAAAATCATATCTAACAGCCTAATAAGTAGTTGAGCACCCGTGGCCAAGCCAAACGGCACGCGAGTAAATTGATACAGGTTCCAAGGAACACAAAAACTGGCAATTGGTTTGGAATCTTTTGACGAAGGGATTTGGTGATTGGTCACGTTTAAATCAATAGTAGTAAAGAATTTTGCTTTTTCAAACTAATTAAATGCCGAACGGGGATCAGGAAGAGGAACTGATTCAATTTCAATGTTTTTAATAAGTTTACGGTAGTCCACAACCATTCGTTGTTTCCCATAGGGTTTTGGTACCAAAAAGGCTGGACTAGCATATTGGGAAGTAGAATGTTCAATTACACCTTTATCTAACAAATTTTTAACTTGATTTCTTAAAATTTCCATCTGCGGTGGTGCCAATCTAAATGGATGACACTTGGCATTTTCTTGGCTAAGCAATTTTATCTGGTATTCTAACAATTTAGTGAGACCTAACTCAGTGGTAATGACCTTGGGAAAACGTTTACACAATTTCTCAATAGCAGAAAGATGCTGTTCTTCAAGGTGCTCAAAAGAATATACAATTTGTTTGTACTCTGCTCTACAATTAGGATAAACACTTTGATTTGGTTGAAAGCCCACTAATAGTATTTTTGTGTCAGGAGAAAACTTAAAGAAAATATGTTAATCTTTAATATCAGGTATTAGGCCAGTAGCAGCCATAAATTCTGTGCCCAAAGTAAAATCTAAATCAAGTTGTTTGGAAACTATACATTTGTGTCTCCAAGAGCATTAATCAATTTTCAACTTTACAACGGTGTAACAAGATATCGGCAGAGCCTGCCTTGACGCAGTATAACATTGCACTTCAGAAGGTTCAACAGACTTAACTAACTTTAAATCTTTTAATTTCTCAAAAAGTCTCACAGAAATAATGGTACGCGCAGGTCCAGAATCAACAAGAGTACTAACAGATAATGGCCCTAAATTTACCTCAACATGGGGTGTCTTAACATTTTGAATGCCCACTACATTAGGTAAACTTATATGACATAGTTCAAACTTTTTATTTTTAACATGATCGTAAGGACCGAACAGCTGTTGAAAGTGCCTGTAAATGTTCACATTTTGGAAAAGGTGAGCATTATACTGAGTATTGTCAAATTTGCCAGAGTTACAAGGCTGATCGTTCACTTGTCGTCCCGACGTGACTTATTTTTTAACTTGTAACACTGGTCAATCGTGTGGCGTGACATTTTACAATACCAACAAGAAGGCTGGTTGTCACGTGCAAGAGAATCAGAGGATGAATGGGATTTGTCATCCTTAGGTTTCCGTATGTGCTTTTTTTTATCAGTAACAGCATTGGTAGAAGAATCTCGACGTATTTTCCTGGTATCAGTACCATTAAAAGATTTATGTGTCCTGAATATATGCTGGCGTTTTTGGTCAGCGTATCTGATGTTCTGGGAATGTACACATGCCCTATACAATTCTGAAAAAGTTTTGGGTTTAGATAAAAACACATGCACTTGAAGTTCTAAGCTTTTTTATATGGTATTAACCACTTCAGATTCTTGGAGATTTAAACGTAATAAGATGACAACCTCCTTAACGCTGCTCACATACACAGAAACAGCCTCCTCAGATTCTTGTTAACGATTAAACATTCTCAGTTGCAACTAAGCAAGCAACCTTGAGAGGATAGAGAAATTTTGAAAATCAGTATGGTAGGCATCAAATGAAACATGTTGTGACATGGGTAAACTTGTCCGTTCACTAAGCGGACCTTGAGTGAAAGGGAAAATGACTTCAAGAAGTTGTGCCTCTGGCACTGTCTTACTCTGATGGAGTTTGACAATCACTTTCAAAAACTCTAAAAATTTGGGAACATTAAAATTATCAGTAGCAGGGAAGTTACGCAGCATGTTTTCAAGTGGGTGAGTGATTTTGCCAAAAACAGATTAATACATGTGTGATGGTGAAGATTACATGTGCACAGGTGTACTGAAAACAGTGGTCGGATGGAATGAGTATGAGGTTTGGACAAGTTATGTGTGGATGGCAGCGGATGAAATGGTTGTTGAAGGAATGATAAAAATGGGTGGGTTGCCAACTAGGTTAACTGCAATGGGTTGGGTAGTGGTTAAAACATGATGGGGTGGTGGACTAATATTAACACCAGCAAAAGGTTGGGTGGCTGAAGTGATGGAGATGGTGGGAACATCCTCATTACTGTGCTGGAGTGTGACTCCAAATTAGAAACAGACTCAAAGAGGGACTGGGTCAGAGCCACACTGCTCTCAGGTGACATAAATTGAGCATCTGACAAATGCTCACCAAACTTGTTCGAAAGATTTTGAGTACGTATTTTAAGGTGTGCTAAATGGTTCTTTAACCTTGGGTATGAGTAATATGTATAATCTTCACCACAATTATCAAAAAACTCTGTAATTTAATTATTTTAGTAGTGGAGGTACGATACTCTGCATCTATATCAATCTCTGACAACTTGTCCAAATAAATAGGGACATTTGAATTCAAAGCAGCACACAACGCGCTTCTAAACACAGCTGTTGTGTTTTCAGGTGCTTATACACCTTTAATGGTGCACTCATACTGACATTCATCCTTTAAAAGGAGTTCTGGCACAATAAAAAAATGCCATAGTACCACAATACTAAAAAATTACACAAAAAAACAAGAGAAAACACACTTAATCTAACTTAAATGTAAAAGCATAGAGCTCTCACCAAAGCCATTTACGCATGCCCTTGTCCCAAAGGGAGACATGCAACAAGCATGTACAAATAAAAAAATTTCCTATCCACAACAGGAACCACCAGTTACTGCTACCGCACGTTATGTAGCAGCTTCGTGTCGTGAAGTTGAGAAGCCATAGGTATTCTCGTTATAATAAATATGGCACATAAATGGAAGGTGTAGACTAGGGTTTTTTTAGTAAAAGCAAAAATTATGGGCGTATTCCTGTTTTACTTATTACAAAAAGGGGTATATATAAATATAAAAAAATATATATATGGTACAGTTAAGGTGTTGTACGAATTTTTTTTATCAAAACAACATTATAGTTATAAAATTATATTATTCATGGGCGATAATTGAGGAAATAAATAACACAGCAGTGAATACTTTATAACAAAAGCTATATTAATTTTTCCTGTCTTGCCATAATAACAGATAAACAAAAAAAAATACATACAATTTTCTCTTCCTACTTTTAAATGCATTTTCTTATACGATGAGTATTAGACAAGTTATATCTCTTTTTGTTAAATTATAACATTATATTATGGCCTTGACTATATAATCTTATACCCGTGATCACTTCATTTGAAATTATACCTCACATCAAATGCTATATATATATATATATATATATATATATATATATAATTTCTTTCTTTTAATTAAGTTAAAACAACATAATAATTTTGTAGTTAAATATTTCCAATACAATTAATGAAATGTTGAACAACAGACATCGCGTCAGAAGACAGAAAGTTCGGAGCACTCCCGAGCACATGCAGCAAACAAAATAATAATCTAGAGGTTACTTGGTAGTCGAACAGGCATTACAGACTTTACTGCGGTGCTGGCCAAAGAAGTGGAATCATGGTCAAAACGACCACGCCACGATTTGGTGTGCGGCTCACATCCTAAGGAGGATGAAAAAGTTGGCGACGAGGTTAAGCCATCAGGCAAACCTGTTATGCAAAAAAAAAAAAAAACTCGAAAAAGCATTTTCAACACATGATACGATCACGTCTGAATAAAAGAAAATATCCGCAAACAAACTTACTCCAAACGGTGGATAAAACACTGTTTCATCACATGGCTGAAGAAATATTAAAAAAAAAATAAGTATGCTGACTACACTCTGTATGGCGAGAATGCAAATAACAAGGAAGTAACCGATATATACTGTAGCATGCTGGGTTACCTCCACACAAATGCTACCATTTGTAGCATAGGCGATAACAACAAGGAATAGGAAATAACAACAACAAGCATGCCACAAAAAGAAAGCTCCGGGGATCTAGTTGTGTAGGTGTGACCTCAGTGGAAAAGTAGAAGCAAAGAGGACGAGACAAAATGCCCACTCCAGCACCCTTATACATACATAATAATGATTATATACAGCAATAAAGCAAAATGTGCTTTACAATAAAAAAACCACGGTGGTTGATAAATACAGTAGAACTGAGATTCGTGTGACCAAAATTATTATTTGTTTTAATAAGAGTGATGAATGATCATAAATATTTCAAATGTGTAACAGGAACAATCTATATATAATATCTTTGGTACAAAAAAGCTGTTATAAGTTTTGGTTTTTTTATGAAATAAATAATTGTTAATTTTTTTGGGATCCCACAATAATACAATTAAAATTTAAAAAAATATATGTCAAGCCATAATAAACTTTTTTGAGGCTATGTTCTTTTGTTTTTTTAAGTGATAGTGTTCAAAATAAGATTAACACAGACAGAATTACAAAATATGTCGAGTCATACAAAACTTTCAAAGTTACTTAATTTATAAAAGATTGAGTCCGAAATAATAAGGTTACTTGATTCTTGTATTTCATTCTCATGCCGAAAATAAAAGAGAGATGGCTGGACTTTCCTGAGATGTGGCCCATCCTCGGGACATCTCCCTTGCCAACGCCAGCATAGGTGATACTTCATCTTTAAAACGGCATCAAGCAGCAAAAACACATAACGCGACTTCAAAGAAAGTCTGCCACGCCTCGGCAGCAAGGTAGAGAAAAGGACTCAATACAGCATTTCCCAACCTAACAGGTGGACCGTTGTAAATACAAAACTTACGCACAAAATAAATAGGCAAGGTCATAATTAAACATTATTGAGGCGACAAATAACAAACAGAAAAAGATACACCAAAAGCGGTAAAATTCAAAAGATTACACCCTAAGCAGGAAAATAGCCGGAGCTAATAAAAAATTCTGTCACACTATTACGAGTTGAAAGCAAGAAGAAGGAATTAGGGCGCATTCCAAAAATACCAACTAACTCGGTATCAAGTCGCTTTACGAAACCAGTGATACTGTTCTGTTTCGTAATGCGATATTTTACATTACTGCCATACAATTATATTGACAGAAAAAATTTAAATATGAAATTCACAAACCAAACACAGGATATTTCATTACGAAATTCACAATTCGTTTTTAAAGGAAGTTATTTAAATCGGTTGACACAAAAGTTTTAGACAGGTCAGAGTAATAGGTCACTTATAAATTTAAAAATAACAAAGTATCGAAATCTTGGAATATTGTTAGATGAATAAATAAAACTACAGAAATTGTTACACAAATAATATCTAACCTTGATTTAACATAAAAATTGAAAAATAAAGCTAGGTGCAGGAAAAGAACACAATGGGCTTTGCCGAGAAAAAAAAAATCTCAGAAAGGGAATGCAAGGTTAAAAGAACATAGTTACGGCACAATACCAAGCTATGCTCCTGACTTCATGGTCTCGTGTGACTAATCGATACATAACTCGAAAGTCGAGAATGACGCATAATAATTCACACATTACGTTTTTAATTTTGCTAACTGAAATAACGAATTTACACAATATTATGTACGTAAGTAATTGATAAATATTGACAAAATTATTACTTTTTTTTGCAAAAGCATAAAAATATATTAGAGGTAAATATTTAAACATTATAAAATATTCAGATAATAAAGTTTATCTTACATCTTCACATTAAATAAACAAAATTATTAAGCATAACTAGAGCATGTTCCAACAGAAAATTTTTTTTTCGCAAAATACCAAATAAATAAGAAAGAACTCACCAGAATTACAATGACCTGAAACAAGTGCCAACACAACTGGCACAATTGTTTCAGCGAATACGGTACGTTGTGGATAATTACCTTCATTCAGCTCCTGCATGGTTATTTACAGGAGGGAAATCCCAGATATTTGTGTAAATTCGTATTACCTTGGTGTGGGATAATTCCCAGTTATAAAGCGTGCCGCCTAGTCGAAGGGCCTGTACTTCGCACCATCGCCTCCCTCACTCTGTCCACATTCTCTGGTATGCGAGCCGATCGGGAAGGACCGGATGGTTTTCTTTTAAACACGGAACTCGTTGCCGAAATGTGGCCTTTCATCTCAAAATTGTATTCCTACTGGGAATATCACCATGATGCCTTAATCCTGAAGTAACGCCTGAAGATCCGTTGCGTTTGAATTACATACTCACCACTTTTCACAAATGTGTTGAAGGCAAACATGCGTTGCTCTCCAGTCCACAGCGGCATGATGGATACTAAACAGCAGGGTTTGAGGCGTCGAATGACCACCGCCAAAGATCCCTCCTCTTCCTAGAAGTCGCGTACTACCAGTTACAAAAACGTCCGTAACCCGTGAACTACCTTGTATTAAATACACTGAAGAACCAAAAAAACTGGTATAGGTGTGTGTATGCAAATAACAGAGGTAAAGAACCAATCAGAGTAACGCGATGCGGTCGGCAGCTAGATCGGTTACTGCTGCTACAATGGTATGTTATCAAAATTTAAGTGAGTTTGAACGTGGTGTTATAGTTGGTGCACGAGAGATGGGACATAGCATCTCCGAGGTAGCGATAACATTTATTGTTCGCGTACGACCATTTCACGAGTGTGCCGTGAATATCGGAAATCCGGTAAAACATCACATCTTCGACATCGCTGTGGCCGGAAAAAGATCGTGAAAGAACGGGACAAACGACGACTGACGAGAATCATTAAACGTGACAGACGTGCCACCCTTTCTGAAATTGGCGAAGATTGGATTTGTGGACTTCCCTTCAGGGTTCATTGTGTGAATTGCCTCCTGCATATCTTCAGACATTAGTCAAGTCCATGCCACGTCGTCTTGCGGCACTTCTGCGTGCTCGGGGGGCCCTACACGATATTAGGCAGGTGTACCAGTTTGTTTGGCTCTTCTGTGTAAACAAACACAAATATTATCGCTTAAAATTTTTGAAAAAATTAAGGCCCTGCTGTGTCTATTCCATTACATTTGCTATTGCTTGCTGTAGCAAAAAATAGTATATGAAACGACTTTATTCAGTCCAAGGAAAGGTTCCCTGGTTATTTATTGGGCTGTAATATATTTATAGCAATTTTCGGTCTAAAATTAAGCGTGACCCCCATTTAGATTTATTAGTGAAACATTAATTTTTTTCGTGATGAGAACATGCTAACTTAAGGGTTCCGCTGCCTGGCGCTTGAACTGTGTTGCAGAGTCTTTGTAATCCTGGAATTTTGTAGAAACTAGTAAACATGCCCCCAGTATATTTACCTACGAAAATACATTATACCCCAGACGAGGACGGAATGGTTCTTTAAAATTACCATGCATGCTGTAAATATTATTTTGGAGCCCTTCAATATAGTTAAAAACGAATTTTTCAAACCGACGTATCTTAAAACATACTAGCCGGACACGAGTCAAACCACAATAGGAGCATGTATTGAACTTTGCTACAGACTTTTCATCAATAAAATGATAAGGTCGCCGTTGAAAATCCCATAGATACACGCGGTAACGAGAACACAGCACATCAGTTCAGAACCCTACGCGTAGTGGTGAGGGTGTTCTTGTAGTGTGTGCCAATGTAACCCTTATATCTCCCACACTTCTCGGCCAAAAAAGGAGAAAAACGATTAGGCAGGAGGGACCCTTAATGCGGTGCTCATGCTTGCCTGCGCATGATATACACATTTATAATCTTAGATATCGATCTCTCAACTACGCTGGGGTGGAAACATTTTACGACGAAGTAGAGAAATTAACATGACAGCGGTACGAACAAGTAGAATCGACCGAAAGACTAATCAGGAGATCGCCTAGGGTTCAAAATGATAGGGCATGTGCATATACACGGCATCAAATGCTTTGAGCGTGGGCGAAGGTTATAAAGGACGAGCATGGTATACACTCAGCACTGCAATGGAAGCTTACAGGTTGAGTGACGTCGAGTTGCCGCCCGATGTCTGAGCTCGCCAACAGACATTCCCGTAGACACCATCTGGATAACTTTACCCGAAGTCTAATCACTGGGAAATTGGAAGAATTCTGAAGTGTAGCTTATGTATTCGAGGAACTCCTGGAGAAAGTTTGTAACAGAGAAGAGGAATGAAATACACATGGGGACTTGTATATAAAATCCGCAAACTTAAAGTCAAACAAGTCATGAAGGACCTAACCCATTCATACACAGTGTAGACAATTATGTATGATACGCCCATGTAGGTAATTTTTGATTTGTAATGTATACTGTGAAACTCAATGATCAACGATCTTACTTGTGAGTAAGTAAATTATTTGCAAACTGTCGTACTGTCTAAGTCATACTTGGTTCATATAACTGTGGCCGAACATGTAGCCCACAGCTCATTGGCTATGACAACAAAACAAAAGTGTCTACTTAAGTACAATACCCCATCATAAAAAGTTTTGCTTGCAATACATGAATCCATAAATTAAAGTTGGTCTGAAAATGTTAAATGTTACTGGCAGAACTATTACTGATATGCAAGAAAATTCAAAAGAATTACGAAACTAAAGGCTCCTCTGCCAGAGGACAGCATCGAAAATGAAGATGAACTGCATCAAGAGAAAAGGGATGCGATGAAAATACTGCCAGAAACTGAACTGACATCTAAGTTTACAATAGAACTCGACCAGGTAAACAAAGATATGAAACCAAGGAAAGGTCCAGGACACGATAACAACAGAAATTATTTAAAAAATTAACTTTTGAATAAGGATAGAACTACTGGCCATAATCAATGATGGACTGTTAGACGTGGCGTCACATTTTTGTCAAATTTTCCGCCTGCCCACTACATACAGTTCGCCTAGCAACATGTTTTAAACGTTTACTTTCCACGCCTGTATTTTTCGCAAATTCTTGCGAAATGACATGCAACTATGTGAAGCAGATGTCCTACCTTTTTATGTGGAAATACCACATCATTTTTCTGCGCTGCCTTGGGCAAGGCATGGTGACCGGTCATGTTGAGGCAGCACTCCTAGGTCAAGACACCTCGGATGGTCGTCATACCACGCACAGAGCTATACTGCCGGCGCGGCGATGAGTCCCCAAGCCCGCCGCTTAGCAGTGCTATTGTTGCCATTACATGCTGGAGCGTTGTCATACGGAAGTACCGCAGCGCCGCATGTGGCAATATTTACAAGAGGAAGAAACTATTTTCTTATATTTCAGTCCACTGATTGGCTAAATTAAAAATGTAAAGTTTTAAGACTCTGTTTGAAGTGGGGAGTTATGTTTATGGTGCTTTATAAGCCTGGGTACGCTGCAGGCTCGTTGAGAAGCAACTGCTGGACTTCATGTCGAGATAAGTATTATCAGACCCTTCTGATCGTCGAATTAAAATGAATCATTTGGGAGTCTCTCAATAGTGTGAAAATAATGTTTGTAGAATTTTTCCCTGGAGAGAGTTTGTTCTTTTTATGGATTGCAAAAGGCTGTACATGTGTTTGAAAATAATCAGTACAAGCCAAGCGTTTTTTAATAAAAATTGTAGAAAAAATATTATTTTTCAGGGGTGGCCTTCACTGTTTTTTGTAATTGTTACATAAACCTTCTTGTATGGCACCCAGTTGTTTCTTATATGAAACATACATTTTCTTAACAAAACAACTCTTGTTCATTTTAAGACATTCAACAAATATATACTCTGCTGAAAATGCTGTCATTAATATATATTTTGTAAAGTTTAGTTTTGCTCCTTTGTGTCGCCCTGGTTAGCACTACAGGCCATAGCAACTGGAACGAGGGTGTTTCCCAATAATATGGAAGAAAGGCATTCTAATAGTAATCTACAAAAGTGGAGAAAAAGATCCTACAAGTCCCAAATCATATTGATCATTAACATGTTTACCAGTGATGGGCAAAATGATGGAGACACTAGTCAATAAACTACTAATAAAATTCATGGATGCTACAAATGGACTACAGCAGTGACAGTGTGGCTTCAGAAAAGGTAATGGCACAGAGCGAGCAGTCCTCGAAGTAATGAAATAGATGAAACTATCACCACAAACATATGTACTTGGAATGTTCGTAGTCAAAAGAGGAGCAATTGACAATGCATAGTGGCCAGAAATATTATGGCAGCTATATAGAAAGAATGTCCGAGAAACATTTATGGACAAATACGAAGCTACTTTGAAAATAGGATAAGTTTATGTCAAGACAAATCGACAGAAGTTCGGCAAACTTTAATGAGGGAATGCCCACAAGTCTCGGTCCTAGGGCCTCTTCTATGGAATGTCCTTTTCGACATTTTATTGCAAACGACCATAACAGCCAAATGTGAAATTTTTGCTTATGCAGATGATGCCCTAATCATCTTACCAGCAAGGAATTGAAGAAAACAAGAAGCGAAAACTGAAAAAGAAGAATGGGTTGGGGGGGGGGATACAGTGAAGCTTAACTTTGCCATAGACAAGACAAATGCAATGCTTATGAAGGGACTCTCAAGACCTCGATGTTAAGGACGGCCCAAATCCCTCCTCTCTCTGTCTCTATCTCTCTCTCTCTCTCTCTCTCTCTCTCTCTCTGCTTATGAAAGATAACCTCAAGAAAGCACCGATAATAAGATTTCAAGGCAGGCCCATCAAGCTGAAAGGCAAGATCAAATATATTTGTGTGCTTGTGGATGGTAAACTATGGTTGGATGGGCACATCAGATACTCAATGGATAAAGCTGTATCCATCTACAACAAGATGAAATTTATTTGTACAGTCTCTTGGGGATCTGGCTTCCAAACTGTGATACTATATAAAGGTGTCTTCACAGTAATTGCCATGTACAGAGCAGCAGTGTGGTATAGAACAGTATCACAATCACAGGAACAGACGAAAAAGTAAATTTAAAAACACAGAGAGCAGCGCTGTTGGTAACTACAGAGGCATATAGAACAAAATCCGCAGAAGCTCTTTAGGTGATAGCTGGGGAAAGGACTTTTTGATTAAATCACCGAAGGTAGAAAAGCATCACCCCAGTTGAAGGAGGAGAGAGAACAAACAAAATACTCATGTGGCAGGAGAGATGGGTACATTCTGACAAAGGCACAATCACATATAATGTATTTCTGAATGCAGAAAAAGGACAATCACCCCTGAATCGCAACAGAGCATTACCTGTCACAGCTACACATGTCACACGACATGGGAAATACGAGCCAAAATTATACAAGTTCCAGTTGGTGGACTCACCCAACTGTGTAATTTGTGAAACAGAAGATGACGTTCAGTATGTCGTGCAAGAGTGTCCTACAATTTAAGACATAAGAATCGAATTGAAAAGGATGTTAGGAATAATGGAAGGTAAAAATATTGACATTTGGAATATATTGAAATGTCAAGAAGAGTAGAGACATTTCAGACTTTGCAAGACTGGTCATCAAAATGTTGGAAGAGTTAGATGACTGGTTAACTCACAACCCGATTAGACTAATAATCCCGGAAGTGACACAGTAAAACCGCTATAGAAACCTAGTAGTGGGAGTGTACTACTGCAAAAAAAAAACTGGGAGTTTCTCGATAAAACATCAGATTTAATTTGATTAAGGTACAACCAGTAGGCAACTGGTTTAAGAGGAAGGGCTAATGCTCTCAGGCCCATTGGAAAAAAACAGTGATGACGACCCAGCTAATATCAGGATAACAAAAATGGAGAAATAAATATGGAAAAAAGAAAATGAAAATAGTATAGAAGCAACTATAGAAAAAGGGAACAAAATTTGTTAAAGACGAATCGGCGCTAAAATTGTACTTCAGACATAAGGATATGACTCCAAATGGAAGGACCGGATGGCGGAGGAACGAGGATCGAGTAAGGCAGTACAACCCCCCCCCCTCTTAAACAACCCTGATGAAAGGGGTTGTAGTGTAGTGCATAAATATATTAGTAGTAATTAGTGGTTAACAGAAGGCATAGTACAGAATAAGAATCCCCTTGATGTGAGGGGAATGGTGGTGGAGGGCAGGACAACCATGTCACTTCCATACTATGGGTGCCAAGGGCAACCACTAAAGGATAAAAATATAAATAACAAGCCACTTACATGGTGAATACTTGCAATAAATTGGGGGGGGGGGGCAGGAATGTAAAAAAAAATGTGGTCCGACAACAGCTATCGCCCAAAATAAAAGCAAAAGAAAAATCAGTAAACGTAAAGGTTAACTTATACCCTTGCATTTTCCAGAAAGGGTATAGTTGTAGGGGTGGAAAGACACGTGGATCAATCTATGGCTGGTCATATAAAAAAAGAAAATAAATGTATTCGATGAGTTCGGGATTGCACACAATACCGTGTCACGAACTTGGACGGCACTAGTGTAAAGTAATGGTGGTCCACGAGCAACCATGGCGACAGAAGATCGATATATAGTCATATTGACAAAATAGATCCACAGCAAACAGCATACAAAATCGCAAGACACATGCAACTCACTACTGGACGCCCAATATCGCGTTTTACCATGGTAAGGAGACTACGAACAGGTGGTTTGTTCGCTTGTCGTTAGGCAACCAGTACAATGTGCGCCATTAACATCTACCCATCGGTCGGATCTCAAGATCTCGCTATTAAGAGCCGCCCAGATCTCTTCACTCGCCTACCCATCGGAGATGGCATTTTTTATGGTGCCAGGAATACAAAGACTGGGGAGCTCTGGAATGGGGACAAGTGTTATTTCCAAGTGAGAGCCGCTTCTGTCTCATTAGTGATTCAAGATGTCTATAAATTTGGAGATAACGGGGAACACATAGTTTCCTCTCCAACACCATCGAAAGGCGCTGGTTTGAAGGTGGCAGAGTACTGATTTTGGGAGGTATAATGCATGGTAACCGTATGGAGCTCCATGTCTTACGAGGAGGTTCAGTCACTGGTGACTGCTATTGTATCGATGTTTTCTTTCCTCGTGTGCTATTGATTCTGAGTTCCTTTTCGTGGATGATAATGCTACATCTCATCGTGCAGCGGCTGTCACTGAGTTGTTGGACAGTGAAGATATTCGCCGCATGGATTGGCCCAACCTAGTCCTCGGATCTACATTTAATCGAAAACATGTGGGACGTTGTCGGGAGATGCCTGTGAGCACGTCGCCAGCCTCCAGCAACGACTCTGCAGCTGCAATCAGTGCTACAAAAGGAATAGGCCATATTGCTTCAAGAGCTCGTCAAAAACCTCACTCTGAGCATGAACATATAGTGCATATCCTGTATCCTAATCAGGGACTGAAGTTTTCTTGCTTGTCAACTGTCTGCCCTGCTTCGCTCGGAATTCACTTTTAAATTATTGTCCTTTGTATCATTCGCATTCCTTTTTTGGTCATTGTTTCATGCATACATTTGAAAACCTGTTTCGTCCTTAAATTTTTGCATTAACGTGCACATGCTCATCTTTTTAGAATAACTTATTATATACATAATTTTCAAAAACACACCCAAACTGTGGGAGGTGATTTCTTATGAAAAATAAAGTCGAAAATGTACAGAACTCCATATACCTAAACGAAATATTAAAGGAATTATAAGTATGTGAATATTGGGTTTTGAAAATGTATTTTTTCTGAATGCCTTGTACAACGCCTACAAATTCCGCAGCATAAGGTGTCTTATGCTTCCCATATTGCAGAGACACATGCGTAATGCTGGCCGTCCTCGGTCTGTGTGCACTGTTCGGCTTGAGGAAGTGATACGTCAGCACATCAACGACATGCCCTCCACTAGTACACGCTCCATAGCGCGCCAAATGAGCGTGTCCCATTCAACCATGTGGGACATACGGCGGGTAAATCGCCGCCATTCCTACCGCTGGAAGAAAGTTCAAGGCTTTCAGCGAAAATACGTCTTCAAAGCCCAATTTTTACAATCTCATATCTCCTTTAATATTCTGTTTAGGTATATGGTGTCCTATATATTTTCGACTTTATTTTCCATAAGGAATTACTTTCCGCAGTTTGGGCGTTTAATTTCTGAACATTCTGTATAAAACAGTGGGCTATTGTTTTCAGTAAAACGCCAATTCCAGGACGATATGAAAAGGGAAAAATGTACATAAGATCAAACCTCCAATCCACTACCATATGACATGTGTGGTAAACCATTTTACTAGAAGTTATAATTTGAAGAAGCATCGAAAATTTCAAGGTGCATTACAAGACTGTAGAAGTAGTGTCCCTTTGCTTGTCTTGATACAGCATGCATTAAAGCCATGCACAGGGTTATAGCTTGCAATCCTGTTGATTCGTCGAATAAACCCGCTCTGATTCGGTCACCCATAACATTATCCACGCCTGCACTGCTCTGATCTAGTTAGTAGCCGGTGAAAGAAAAATGGACATTACTGGTGAAGGAAAGATATGCTAATGCAATGTTAGTGGTCTGGATAGAACAGAGGCAGTGTGAAATGATCACTACCAATTTCTGAAATGTAAAATGAACGACTTTATACCTGCCACAAGTAGTTTCGACAAATATAAACTAATCATAATATGTTATATCTGTTGTTACAAAGACTGGATGGAGTTGATGGTGCAGAAAACACTAAGAAGCAAAGGAAGTTGCATAATTCATGTACCATTGTTAAAGATAAGGCAACAAAAAAAAACACACAACTGACGTTGCCTCAAAATATGAAATTACGAAAACACGGACTTCAACCTGGTCTTTGTCTTGGCGGCACCTCATAATCACGGCATGCTCACCGTGGGTGAACAATACTTTTGTTTGTGTATATGTGCGATATCGAATGGTTTCTCTGAGCCACAGAAATCGAGTACTTGCCAGGCGAAATTATAAAAGTTGTCTACGAAACAATAGCTAATCTGTGACTTTAAAATTGACATTTAAAAGTAAACAGAAAAAAATGTTCTGAAGTGGGTTTATGGCTAAGTAAGAAAATTAGTTAAACTCTTGCGCAAACTTACTTGAAATAGTAATTCTGAGTGCAGTTATTAAAGTGACGAATAAAGTGAGACTGAGAATGTCACCTAACGATGATTGTGAAATAAAAAACATTCATGCAGATTTATTACACAGATGCGTGCAAACGAACATTGAGGAATTTGGTAATTAATACAATGCATTTGCTAACGAATGCGTGTAGCACGCAGGGGAAAGTAGAACATAGATAATTTAAATTTTTATTCTATTTCTACTTGTTGCGACAGTTTCTTAGTAATATGAGCAGTTTGTGCATATATAGCCTACAGTGAATACTGAATAGGCCAATTAAATGCTTGAGCCAAGAAGCATTTCTTAGCTCTCTAAGTTCGAAAACTAGGGTTAGGCATACTGTACTTGTAGGGAAATTTTTAAAGTAATTAAAATAATTGTCATACGTATATTGAGAATGGGGGTACACTCAATATTTTATATTATATAAGTCTAGGTTAATTTAGAGCATGTTACTATTTCATTAGGATCGCATATGATTATAATTATCTTATTTGTATCGTGGTATGTTGTATGTATTTATGAAAGACGTATGTGCTTATACACTGAAGAGCCAAAAAAACTGGTACACCTGCCTAATATCGCGTAGGGCCCCCGCGAGCACGCAGAAGTGCCGCAAGACGACGTGGCATGGACTCGAATAATGTCTGAAGGTATACAGGAGGTAATTCACACTATGAATCCTGCAGGGCAGTCCACAAATACATAGGAGTGCGAGGCGGTGGAGATCTCTTCTGAACAGCATGTTGCAAGGCATCCCAGATATGCTCAGTAATGTTCATGTCTGGTAATTTAGGTGGCCAATGGAAGTGTCTAAAGTCAGAAGAGTGTTCCTGAGGCCACTCGGTAGCAACTCTCAACGTATGGGGTGTCGCATTGTCCTGCTGGAATTGTCCACGTCCGTCGGAATACACAATGGACATGAACGGGTGCAGGTGATCAGACAGGATGCTTACGTATATCTCACCTGTCAGAGTCGTATCTGGACGTATCAGGGTTCCCACTTCACGCCAACTGCACACGACCCATACCATGGCAGAGCCTCCGCCAGCTTGAACAGTCCCCTGTTGACATGTAGGGTCCATGGATTCGTGAGGATGTCTCCATACCCTTACACGTCCATCCACCCGATATAATTGTAAACGAGAATCGTCAGACCAGGCAAAGTGTTTCGAGTCATCAACAGTCCAATGGCATTGTTGACGGGCCCAGGTGAGGCGTAAAACTTTGTGTCGTGAAGTCAACAACGGTACACGAGTGGGCCTTTGGCTGCGAAAGCCCATATCAATAATGGTCCGTTGAATAGTTCGCACGCTGGCACTTGTTGATGCCCCACCATTGAAGTCCACGGTAATTAGAGAAAGGGTTGCAGGTCTGTCCCGTTTAATGGTTCTCGTCAGTCGTCGTTTGTCCCGTTCGTTCACGATCTTTTTCCGGCCGTAGCGATGTCGAAGATTTGATGTTTTACCGGGATCCCGATTTTCACGGTACAATACTTAGGTGGTGTGAACGTATCCCCACCACTCACGTATCCCTCTCCACCTTACTGTGTCTCCATATCCGCCATTGTTTGGCGGTAAATAAGAAAAATAGTTCTGAGTCTGGATGTAAAAAAAAATATGGAGTTGTAAATTTGGAGGTTTAAGTTAAAGGCAACTGAAATCAAGTTATTTTCGTTTTATGCCCATGAGAGCAAGAATCTAAAATTTTCACGCCATCGCTTGGACAGATTTAAGATATAGTAGTCACATCCACGAATATGCTAATGATGTTAAACGGAAAATATAGGATGTGGTTAATTTGTTCGTATTTTTTCTTGTTGAACCTGTGAATGCTTCTACTTCTCCCACGTGGCGAGCGCGGAGGACAATTTCAGCACCCAATTTGTACTGCGTGTTCAAGAGACCACTTACATAACATCCCGTCGTGCTTAGCATTTACGTAGAGTTGCACAACGTATCCTCCGCCTACCTCCTTCCCTTTAAAAATTAATTTGGTTTGCATTTAATATTTTTAAAGTAAACTCATCCGTTAGCTACTTTATACTGCACCAAAGTACAAAAATAATTTAGGCTGGTTGTCATTGGGACTTAATTACAATAACAGCTAATCAGTCTTTTTATATTGTAAGTTTTGTAGTTCGTGAATAGTACAAAGCAAGAGTTTGCTTCCAAAATTGTTGCAACGTACTGGTTTATTTAGATAATGAGAAGACATGTTAAACATTTGCTCTAAAAACACTGCTCTAAAAACACTTTAACTAATAATAATATTTTAAGAAAACGAAAAATTTCATCGAAGGAATAGCGCTACTTATGCTGCTAACAATGTATGTGGATCTCCATCACATTAGAATCATCTTAATATATTTCTGTAACTGCAGTATTTACAGCGTTTTATTTATACAACTTAAGTATTTGTAGTTAGTCTCTTCGGGGCACCGGGTAAAACTTGATAGGTTGGGACTGATAACATTCGTTGGCCATAATAATAAATTTCGTAATCTAAATCGGTGATTTATTACTTTTTCTGCAGTTATAACTATGGAAAAGATTCAATAACTGCCGAAATATAAAATTATCTGAAACTCTTTTAACGCTTGCCCTGAATGATACCACTTTTTCAACCTACTCCTTTCGAACAACTTAGCGCGCGCGTTGTATGTTCTTTCCACCACTCAACTTTTAAATTTTCGGCTATCATTATACTGATTTCGGTCAATATTTTATATTTGATTACTGATAGAACTTTAAATAGCATTTACATATATAATGTACGCTATAAAAATAGGTTTCTACTGTTTATCGAGAATTCAAACAATTCACTTATTTTAATTAAATGTTAAATTTAGTTACTTAGGGTCTATCCAATTTGTGCGATATTTTGGAACTTTCGTAACGACTTTGTCCTTTATATACTAACATTCTGTGTATTCAGTGGTACTACACCGCATCTATGTCTCGCTATAAGATGATATTGCCATCTGGGATTCTCAGTGTCTGGATATGCCCTCAAAGTAATATTTTGTGGCATGACATGGCTTGATAAAAACTAATCAATTAAAAAATACCTTCGTAATGTTTTTTAACATAAATATTAGATTCTAAGTAAAAATATTGATTCGCACAAACTCAAAAACATTATTTTCAAACAAATTTTGTTTTCAGCTTAAGTGATTTTCGGAATTACGGGAGTACCATGTTGCAGTTTCTCTGAAATACTGCGGTTTTGGTTTAAATTTTTGACTATTTGGGCTTTAAATTTTATCTCAGAAGATAAAATGTAAATATGAGCAAACCGCAAAACAAGTTTCCAAGAAAATATTTTCTTGACATTTTTATGATATGGGACAGTTATTATGTAAATGTAGTCTAACGTATTAATCTTGTCCAATTTCGAGATTTGTACGAGAAATATATGAATATAAAATTCCTGCAGATAGTTTTATAAGTCTTTGAAAAATTATTTTCCATCATTGTCGTACTTTCTACAGACTATTATTTCTTGTCACAGCGATAAAACAGAGTATAGAAGTACACAGAGGTGAAATGGCGTGGAAGTTTATTTGATGTTAGCAAACAACTATTCTCTAGTTGGCTGCGCGTAGTTCTGAAAACTGGCCTTGTTTCTGATTGGGTACTGCGTGTTGCGAAAGGTTTCTTATATTGGCTTGGCTGCCGGCTGGCAAGTAAGTTACCAGACGCTGATCTGCCAACGGCTTTCCATCGTGGGGGCCGCGGTGGTGTAGTGGTTAGACTACTTGCCTCCCACCTAGGCGGACCGGACTCCATTCCCGGTGGGGTCGTTCCGGGATTTTCGATTGTGGGAATCGTGCTGGACGATGCTGGTAGGCGGGTTTTCTCGAGGATATCCCGTTTCCCCCGCCCCTTCATTCCGGCGCTGCTCCATGCTCACCTCGCTCCACTCTCGTCAGCTCTCAAAACCTCGATGTTAAGAGTCGCCCAAATCTCTGCACTCACTTCACTCACGCTTCACATGTTGCTGGTCAGTGACGCCATTTTGCTAGCGTTTGTGGCTGGAGTTCGTGTAATATGTTGCTGTTTCACCTCTGTGCACTTGTACAGTTGTCAGAAATGAAGAACGTTATTTCCGACTCTTATAAACCTTTAACACTCCGACTTGGACGAACGCTTACTTAAAGTACGTGGGCAAAATATCAAACCGAAAATGTGTTTGAGGCGGACTTAATAGTAGCGTGCGTATATGTGGCATTATTTTAATTTAATTGATGCTTATCATGCCTATTAATATCTTTGTTTCATGACAGCAGGCCAGGGCGGCTTGCATACTAAATACTCATCGATTTACATCTAAAAACGGCGTACACGCCATTTGCTTACCCGAGATTTGAACTCGGGACCTCATGCTCCAAAAATAAAGCTGAAAAATTGACTTAGGGTAATGGCCGGGATTCGATCATGGGTTTAACGTGAATACGAAATTAATTATTGGTCTTTAGTCCTTAAATCGACATATCTAGATGATATCTTCTGTTTGGCGTCAAATCAGCACGCTAGCACATCGAAGTCGCGAGATATACTGCTCGGAAATTTTCGTCCACACCTAAAATTGTCGCTAGTTGCCACCAGCCCCTCAACCCGCGCCTCACGCATGCGCGGCAAACCAAGATTATGCTCGCATCGTAGTCGTATACCCAACCGAACGAGACCACATTTATTTCAACTCTGTTATTGGATCTATATCTTATAGTGTCGGAATTTATCACTCTGCAAACGTTGAACGATGCGCCGTTTACGTCCTGGTGCCCCGTGTGTCGGTCTGGTCTTAAAGACGTATTTATGTCTAAATATGAAAATTGTCACTCCGAAGCATGAATGGAATACAGTTAAATTATTTAGAACGCAGTTAGGGAGGTTTTGACTCGCAGAAATAATATTATTATTGAATTATTTATTTAATTTATAGCAACCTGAAAATAAATGTTGCTTTTCGTGATTTACGACACGAGTCTTCTATCAGTTGATAACCCTCGGCCAGTCACGGGCCACTTGCGGTTGTTTCTGGCCAAGTTCAGCATGTTCGCATTAACTTGTTGAATGCGACCTTCGGCCACTACATCTCGTCAAAAAATCGTTGCGCCAGTTATTGAAAAGAGGAATGTTTATTTGCTCCAGTACTAAAAGTGAAAAGAGTCGGCAAGTTTGACAACTAGAGGTCTCTGGGCCATTGGGTCACGCGTTACGAAATGGCACGTACTTGGCAGCGAGCCACAGCGAAAGTTATCCCGCCAGATGTTACACAAGTTACTTGAAACGCAGAACTCGAAACTGTCGCTCAAACACTTCTCCATTGGTCGCGGGTTGGTCCTCGCTCTTCTTACTTCGCCATAGAGTCCTCCTTGGAGCACACGACGGAAGCGGAAGCTGAGATAAGATCTACACTGACGAACAATCGTTACATAGGTAACTCGCCTGTTAACATTCTAAGCGAAGTAATAAAAAAGGGAAAAGTATGCTGCACATCACCCGATACCCTACACGAATGTTTTCCCACATAAAATTAATGTGGAAACGTCCGTTTCAGCAATTTTCACTTTCAAAAATACACATTAGGAACTGAATTGTGAAACTGAAATTTTTCTGCGGATGGAGAAAGTTTTTAAAATGTTATTCCTAGATGGGCATATTTTACGCGCGTGGAACAGCTTTTGAACAAGGAAAGTTCTCCTGGAGCTCTGCGCACCGCGGCGCTCGGCGGCCTAGCCACTGCCTGCCTGGAGCTCTAGCGTGTTTGCGGCTGAGAAACGCGGGAGGTAAAGGAGCTACGTTGTTACGCAGCTGCCACTAAGCGCAAGTCTCTGAACTGGCGTGCTGTGTTTTCGTCGAGCTGCGTGTACCCATAGAACATTCAGTGGTGACCATATAATTTTATAGATAGAAAGTATCAGTATATATTTGCAGGTCCTGCTACACTTTATTATATGTAATAATAATATAAATATAACTAATTATCAAGAAAACTTATTTATTAACAAAATAAATTTACTAATAAAATCATTTATTAAAAAAAATTGAAAGTCTAAAAATATAATAGAATCATTCAATTTAAGTAAATATCAATTAAAGATAATTAAATATCACTAAATATATATTTAAATAATTAAATATAACAAGTGTAAATTAAAAATCTCATAATTTATTCATTAACAAAATGATTCAATTTATTAATACAAACAAAAGTAATTTCTGAATAACGGGTTTTGGCTTACATCAACAAAAATTATTAAAATCAACAAATGGCAATAAAAAAAATTAAATTTGTTCCATTAAAAATTGATTAAAAATCCGACAATTTCACTTTTCACAAAATCATAACATTTATTAAAACATTAAATAAAATATATTAATTTTATATAACAACTTTTGCATATAAATAAAAAAATTAGCGTAGACAAGAAAACTAGAAAATGTAAAAAGTGTGGTGAAGAAAAAATATAAATTGTTTCCACGAAAAAAAAACTAAGTATAAACACATTAATGCATCTAAATATCTAAAACATGTTTCAAACAATACTGTTACATGTTGCTGCTCTTCGTTGCTTCTCTTGCCCCATTCTGCTCGCGAGAGCGAAGGAATGTCAAGCTAGTCTAATACAAGAAGAGCACGGCGATTAACAAAGGCGCATCACTGCGATAAGCCTAACGCAACTCTCACACTCTTGGCCTTCAACAGGCCGAGCTCTTGTGGCGCAGTCGGTTGGTGCACCACCGGTCTGCGATGCGGGAGGTTCTGGGTTCGAATTCCAGGTAAGGCATGGGTGTTAGTTTAAGTTAGGTATTAAGTTAGTTTGTAAGCCGTCTCCTGATAAACCATAAGGTATAACACCGGGGGACGTTAATAAGTCCTTTCCAATACTCCAATGACCTTCAATGGATTGAATTTCTGTCTTTAACATTGAAAAGAATATCTTAATCATCACCCTTGCCTCTCTTAGCGAGACTAGAGGTTGGGGAACCTTCCAGATCGGGCCAGCTAGACTATTTAAGCCGCGAAGGGTCTCTGAGTGGACAGTTCAGAGAGTTTGGAGGATTGTGTGACATTAAGCGACATGTGTGGAAAGACAACGATGTAGAGTCAGAAGAGCGTCAAGGGGCGGCAAAAGTGACCAGCGGCAGTGAAGTCTGTGGACTGCGAGCATCGGTGCAGTGGAGAGTTAAGACTGGTGGGCGGGACTACTGAACTGGATGCATGCGTGAGTGTAAGACATTTGCAATAATGGCAAATGACAGACTGAACATGTGCAAATAAAGAGTGTGAATTAAGTGACTACAACCAATATTGAGATATTGATAAGGATGTTAATAAGAACGAGATAGATATTAAATATTGCCCTCACTGAGAACGACAAGAGTAGCGGACGTAGACAGTTCAATGTTGTAAATAATAGCAGTGTGAACAAATTTAAATAAATTTTAGTTCCTTTATTTTTAATAAGACCTCCATCCCCCACGAGTTCGAATACGCCCATCTGCTGTCTTGCAACCTGTTACGGCTCGTAGGTTTCAGCACAGGTAGGACTGCACAGTAATAGTGAATATTTGAGGGGTGAGAGGGAGTGAGCTAACGAAATACATAACAATATTTTAATTTTTAAGTGTGAAAATAAGCTTTACAATATTCTAAGGTTGTGCGCCTGTGATTTTTTGTTTCACAAAGTAAAAAAGGAAAATGTGTTGTTAGATTTCATTAAACTGAAACGAAAATGAGAAATAATTTTATGAGTACACAGCTTTAACGAATGTTTAACGAAAACCTGAACATTTCACTAAGTTTTTCATTAATATACTGGCTAACCCTGGCACGCGTTGCTGGGGCATAAAATATTTCGGTTATATTCACTTATGTGAAATTAATTGAAGAAGTATATGTATTTTCAAAATCTTTATTATTGAAGTACTTGTTTGTATATAATATTTTTAGTTTTACCGTCTTCCGCACGTATGAATAAGTTGTGTGGTTTTCCTACTCTAGAACACGACACATACGATTGGCCGTGCGAAAAACATTCTGTTTCTTAATCTATTCCGCGCATTTGCAATGACTGCCCTTGAGCTTTATTTATTGCCATTGCAAATACTTATCTGACTGGAAACTGTGTTCTTTTAAAGTGAAAGGGAATTTCTGATGGAATAAATGGAATTCTGGGAAGAAGCATATCTCCTTATGAAAGCACCTTTCAAGTTGGTAGCTTCTATAGTATTGCCCATCATTTTTTTTATTGCAAGGCGTGTGCCGTTGCAAAGTTTTGTGGATTAATGTTACGAAGTAAAATTACTGGCACTCCTATTTTCAATTTTAATATATGTGGAGGCAATTCTGGAACATCAAGCGAATTTAGAAATTCTGGCGGATAATTTACCGCTTCATTTTCGTGCAATGTTGGACCACAGATTTGTATGTGACATGTTCGCTTGTCGATAAGTATCGACATATATTAGTATAGATACATCGATATATCATTATATCGATACGTATTGATATATCAATATATCGTTTATATATATATATATATATATATATATATATATAGATATATTGATATGTTGCTAGGTTGCGACTTTACATTGTTGACATTGCATTGTTGACGTTGCATTGTTGACTAAGGCACTTCCTAAAGCGAAAGCATGGTAAAAATGAGCTTTTTGCTGATTTTAGTACCTTTGCAGGTAATACAGATAAAAAAGAAAGGTGTACAAACACTCGTGGGAACGAAAGGAAGGTTTATAAATAAACAGAATGAAAATCGGTTAATTTTTTCGGAAGTTACACGCGTCCGAACAAATGGACACAAGGTTTTTTATATAGATAGATAGTGAGTGTCAACTAAATACTTGCACATAATCAACTGAATCCAATTACAATTGTGAAATCAAACTTGCTTAGTGTCATTAGTGGCCTACAGTATAACACTATGTTGTTAAATATTTCCTTAAATTTCTTGTAACAAAAAAAAAACATGAATTGATTGCATTTGGAAGGAATGAATGTTGTAATAATATTATTGAACTTACCAAAACAGCTTGTGCCAACATTTCAAGTCAAGTTTCAAGTAATTATTTTAGTAACATTTTAGTAATAAACATAGACAAATGGACAAACAAACAAAATTATTATTCATCTAAACGAACATTTGACAAGCACTGAATATTCAGTAATTTCAAATTTCCATTTCGCTTAAATTGTCAACAAGTACTTCGATTTCTTACCAAAGTCAAAAATAAAAGAGCTAATTTTCTTTATGGCTTTGTATACAGGGTTATTAAAAATGGATAGTGCATGGATAAATTAGCTTTACTTTTCCACCATCCTTTTTAAATAATCCTGTCTTAAGATTTTTTTGTCTAAAACATTTTTATTGATAAAAACGCATCTCCTTTCTCATTCGCTATTTTATGCTATACCAATAAAATATTCCCACAATTTTATTTTGTGATTTTTAAACCACAGATATTTGCAACACTACAAATAAGCAAATTGCACTACTGTTTGTGAAAATTGCAAAACCCAGAAAGAATGGCCCGAATGAATCCAAACTCGGAGGGTGTGTAAAACTGTGTACCAGTAATAAGTGATTACGATTGCACAGAGATGACGTACATGTAAGCCCAGTAGCGCCCTCTCGTGTGTGACCGGAAAGGTCCGTGCTACGTCAAGCTCAATCAGTGAAGAGCCGTCAAATTAAGTGAAAGCAAGTGCCAGTATACCTCGTCGACATCAAAGTGCGCCATATCAGCATGTGAGTGAGTTCGAAAGAGGCAGAATGATCGGTCTCTGGAAAACAGGTTTGTCAAACCGTTATGCGTGTGTGTGGCACCAGTGGATAGAAGAGGGTCGTACGCAGCGACGAGCGGGTACTGGGCCACGCAATGTGACCGCAGCACGGGATGACCACCATCTTGTCCGCATGGCCGTAACGGACCGTATAGCTTTGTCCACAGTGTTGGCAGGACACTGTAGCACTGAAATGGGCATGGACCTGTCTGCGTCGACAGTTCGACACCGTCTGCTGCAGGCTGGACTGTGCGGCACGCATGCCATTGCGTCGGCTTCTATTGTCCAGAAACCACGAACGCCTCAGACTGCAATGGACGCGTGAATGCCATCGCTGGAGTGCTGAGTTGCAAAATTCAGTGTTTTCAGAGAAATCTCGCTTCAACCTGTCCTACATTGATGCAGCATACGTGTTAGAAGCTACCGTGGTGACCGCAACCTGGCAGGCTGCATTGTGGAGAGACATAGCGGGCAAACGCCATGTGTAATGGTTTGGAGCACCATTGGATACAACATGCGATCTCGATTCCTTCGTACTGAGGGCAATCTGAATAGCAACCGCTACATCAGGGAGGTTTTAGAGCCCGAGATACTACCCCTCCTTCAGGCGACTCACATGCCATATTTCAGCAGGACAATGCCCGGCCACGTCTGGCGAGGAATGTGCAAACCTTCTTTAATGAACGGCGGGTACCACTGCTTCCCTGGCCTGCACATTCGCCTGACATGTCTGGGATATAGTTGTCGGCAACTTGTTCGTCACGGACCTCCAGCAACCACTGTTGATGCTTTATGAACTCGCATAAAAACTGCTTGGAGGGAGATTCCCCAGGAACATATGTGAATTTCATTCTACGACGTTTAGAGGCTCTGATTGCAGCATGTGGGGGCTTCACACTATACTGAATTGTAAGGGACAGAGACCATGTACAGTTCTGTAATACTAATAAATTGTGTATTGTCGTGTACCGAATATGTGGTATAAAGTTCATTTCAATCACACGCATCCTTCTTGGTGTTGCATTTTCCACTAACATTAGCATAATTAAATAAATGAATTTTTCACATACTTTTTATGAAAAACATACTTTTCATGAAAACAAAATAGATTGTTTTTTATTAGCATCCATACAACAATTTGTGCTTATCATACAAGTCACGTTTAAGTTTAATTTTATTTTTCTGCTGCCTACTTGATGAAGGCTGATTAATTATCATATAAGTCAGGAATATATCATCCTTTGCTTTTAATTTCATTTTTCTCCTCTAGTGATAATTGGGAAAAATAAATAGCTTGTATACCTGCCTAATTTATTATGTTCATGGTAAATTAATTTCAAATATAGTGAAAATAGCATAACTACAATCTCCTAAATGTTTCACTTCGCACCTGAAGTAATTACTAGCTTTACGATAGCAAAGCAATATAAATGCGGGCGCCAGTTGCTCGACTCCGAACAGCCTGTGAGGGCTGGCAGCCCTGCAGCCCACGTGCGCGCGAGGGGCGAGACGCTCCCCTTTCCTTACTTCAAGCATTTCACGTCCCTGACACCGGCGTGCGCATGCGCTAGCGAGGCCGGATGGACTGCCTTCTCCGCTGAAGACCAGCCACGCCGCCCAGCCTAGTGATGCACAAGCTACATAAACACGCGTTACTCAGTCGAGGGAATCGGCCTACGATAGTTGGCAGGGTAGAAAGCTCAAAGCAATCATAATAATGTTTCTTTTAAATTGAGAGCAGCTGCGACATTAAAAATAGTTTACTGTAATTCACAAATCATTCGGGGGGCTGCAGCCCTGTATCCTTATAGCAGAAACTGCGACTGATTGTAACATTGATGTCAGAAGTGGGATGGAGGCATTCATTAGTAAATTAAGTTAAGCAATAGGCAAGTAATTAGTGATATTAAAATTAATTAATTGTAATAGCTATAGTCCCAAAAATATTAATTCTGTTTTGTACAATCATCGCAGCGAATCTTAACTGGAAAAATGTATGTTGAACAGGATGCACTGCGAGCATTAATTGAAGGGCTAAGTAGCCAAGTGAGCGCAAGTTCAAATAGACTGAGGGAAGATGTAAAAAGTGAAATTAGTAATGTAAGTAGTAAAATAACTAATGCAAACGATTTAGTAGACAAGAAGACAGATTAATTAGAAAGGAAATCAAACACAGTCCATGAGAATGTAAACTGAAGAATAGAAGGCATTAGCGAGTTAGAGAATGAAAGAGTTGACTGCATGGACAAGAAAATTGACATTGTAAATGGAAAGTGGACAGAATAATTAAAAAGTGGACAGTGTAATTGAAAAGTGGACAGTGTAATTGAAAAGTGGACAGTGTAAATCAAAAGAGGGCTGTGTTAACGAAATAATTCATAGTGTAAATGAATTTATAAACAGTGTAAACGAAAGGATGGACACTGTCGAGAATGAAATTAAACAGTAAATGGGTGCACTGAAGAAGGGATGACAGGAATTTCATCAGCAGCAGAGTTCCACTGCCATCTTACCATCAGCCAAGAAAAGTGAGGAAGCAATGCAAGTAGTAAACAATTCAGAAATTTCGGTGGATAGCCGACAGCATTGGTGTCACGTAGCCAAGCGTGATGAAGCGGGTCGCAACTAAGCCGACCCCTTACGATGGCCGGACTTCTTGAAGGGAGCACCAACACCAGTTTGAAATAGCAGCCATCCAGAATGGCTGGTTAGTAGCTGTACTGAGAAGCCACACACTGAACTTACTACAATCTCTACCAGAGCGACATCCACCTGAAGTACTCAATACTGGTGTCGGCCAAGGAACTATGTTTTGGCAACCGATACCTGCGACATGCCCACCATGCCCAAATTCTAAACCGCGCCCAGTGATCAGCAGAGCCACTATAGGAGCTATGACCAAATACCGAGAAGCTGTCCCAACTATCTCTGGAAGGATGCCCCGATGAGGCACGTGACATCATCGCAGTCGGCTGATTCATCAATGCCATCACCAACACAGAGGTACAGCAACAGTCCATCTAGCTGTACCCCGAACCATGCAGGGCGCCCTGGCCCGAACACTAAAGGGGGAGTCGGTAAGACAGGGGTCCGCAACCTGAAGTCCGGTATAGGCAGCGACACTGAATGAAGACAGTAGATTGAAATTCTACATTCCAGGACAAGGGCTCGGTCTGAAAAACTAAGGCTCCGCCGCCATCTTAGAATTTCCCATTTTCATTTCAAAATTTCCAGTTTGTACCTCAAAATACTTTAGACCATTTTCCCCTTGAAATCGGTCTTTTTCACTAAAAATGTCCTTTTTACCGTCAAAATGGTTCGTTTTTTCTTCAAAAGAGGAACCGAGCCCGCATTTGCAAGAACGAGCACCCGAACTGCTATTTTCGAGACATTTCAAGGATTTGGGGGCTCTCTTCTTTTACCCGCAGGGCTCCACCCATCTTACCAAACCCATAGCATAGCTCTCCCTATGCCCTTCCCGCCTTTTATAATAATTGCCTGGTTCTGTTAAGGGGAGTGTGGGAAAGGTGAGGGTTGTGGGATGAACCAGGTGTAGAGTATGGTAACATTATATGTTCTTCGATATTTTAAAGTTGTTTTTATTTTTTGCAATTTTTTTTAATAATGCCAGTGGTGTGGTAGGGGATGGGTGTGGTGATGGTGGGTTGGATGTGTGAGGGGTAGGGTAGGGCAATGTTATATATTCTTCGATTTTTTAGAATTTTAAAAATTTTTTTGTGATATTTGTTGATGATTTGTGATGGGAAGGGGGTGATGTGAGCTTGTCTAGGGGTCGGGTGGCAGTGGTGGAGACCTGTGGGTGAAAAAAGCGAACCCTACAAATCCTGTAAATGGCTCGAAAATAGCCTTTCGGCGGTCGTTCTTTTTTGAGGGAAAAACAAAAGATTTGGCCAGAGAAAAGTGTTATTTTGAGCGATAAAGACCGATTTCGAGGGAAAATGGTCGATTTTGGGGTAAAAACAGAATTTTTTTTGGGAAAAAAATTTTAATTCCAAGATTGCTGCGCATCCTCAGATCCTTAGCCCCAGTCCTTGTCCCGGAACCTGCTATTTCTATCTACTGAAGACAACGAAGACAAAATGAAGGAAACACTAAAGGATTTGCAGTTGGCTTTGAGGGACATCGTTTCTAGGATATGTGCTTAAGAGTTTCTCCAACCCTCGCACAAACAGCAGGAGTGATGGTCATGTGGACAGCTGGGGCACCTGAGAGCCTACTCCCCACAACAGCATCAGAAACAGAAGCAGCAGCGAGGTGAAGTTCTAATGGCTTCGATGAGAGCAGTTAAGCACTTGCGTGAGGAAATTTGTGAGCTTCATACATACGCCCAATAACTGAGACGCCGCATCGACGTGCTGATGTTACAAGCTATACACATCATAAAGCAGTTGGAAAATGCACTCTATGACCTGCGAGTGCTGTCCAGACACCCTGTTCACACTGTGCCACATAGTAGAAAAGGATCCCATGGCATGGAGCATGTGATGTGATGACTCCTCTCAGCAGTGGCTATGATGATAACAGTTCCATGGAGGATGTACCTCGGTAGGCAAAAAACCAGCTGCGTGAGCTTGAGATGGAGAGTGAAGTAGTCGACACGAGCTACCAGTGCTTCAGAGTATGTCGGACGAGGATCCACTCACAACCTGTGGCATCCACTGCAATCACTCCACAAATGACCCTTAAATGACCCCTCCTGCTCCACAAATGACCCTTAAATGACCCCTCTTGCTCTACAAATGACCCTTCCAGATCCGCAACTGACCCTTCACGCTCAGCAACTGACCACTCACACAATCCAGGCTTCGCATTCATGTAGTTTAAGAATTGCAAGTTTATATAGACAAACTTCTGTATTGAACAGGTATGTTAAAAATTCAATTTATTTCGGTTTTGGATTCTCCGTATATGTTATTTCGTATGAAAGTTACAACAGGTGTATATAATGATACATGTAAACCTTACATATATATATACACACATATATATATAATTTAATTGGAATGAAACATATTACCAACTGTGAAAAGAGTTATGTCTGTATTTTGTACTGGTTTACACGGCGATTGAAAGTTTTGAGAGGTAAATGGCCAGCGCGACAAATTTCTTCCATTCACTCGCGAGCGCGAGCCCTCATCTCCTCTGAGGCGCGAGCTGAGGAACCAGCACCGGTCGGTCGGGAGTGTGTTTGTCGTGAAGGGCGGAGAGACGAACTGGCAACAGCGTGTAGCTCCGTGCTACAATTTTTTTATTTTTTTTTATTACTGTTTGCAGCTTTTGTCTCATTTAGGCGATTATAGCAATACCTAGCGGGAAACTCGTTAACTGCGTGCCTGCAATTTAGCTTGTATCTGTCCTCGCTTCAGGTAAATAGCTCTACACGCAAATTATGAGCAAATATGGTGTTTGTTATTCCACCGTAGGCATTTTATCCAGTAATTACCTATTTTTCTAGAAAAGTGCTAATAATTCAATGTTATTTTTTTTGGGGGTTCTTTTATAGTTTTTATTTTATTGCATTCGAATTATTAGCTTCATATTCAACAATGGGCCGCATGATCTCTATTCTTTAAATAGTTATTTTACCCCATATCTGCATAATCTTTATCAACTGATCCATTAGCTTTTTTCAATTGATATACATATAAACTGTTATTATTGGGAAAATGTATAATAAAAGTAATCATATTAACACATTTCCAATAGATTTCGTTATTATCTCTGAGAAAACCAAATAAGTATTTCAATGGGTAAAAAATGTCATTCGATTTTTCTTTTTGAACCGATTTTACCCTAAAGGTATTATCAACACCACTTATTTTTAAATAATGTTGTTCTTAACTTGGCAATCTTAACAAAGCATCCATCATTGTAGAAGTTAACCCACGATTATAAACAGATTAAATTATTTGCCCATGTTTTCATATCTGTGCTCTAGAAACTGAAAAGGAAAAATGTTAGAGGAAACACCGATGTTAGCTTCTTTGGTATTATTACCAACAGTATATCTTTGTTAATCTGAATTGTTAATAAATATGGCCTTAATTAGTTCATGAAAGCCCACCACCAATATTATAACAAGTTTGGTTCTGTTATTGTTAATATTTAAATTACCCCTTGTTTGATCTTTAGGGGAAAATGTTTTTCTCTCAAAACTCTCAATGTTTTTATAACTTATTTATATAGTAAAAATAAGTATGTAAAAATAAAAAACTAATGATCCCAAAAACAATAATTCAGAGTTAAATTACTAATAGCAAAAATTATAAATTATAAAAAAACATGAAAGAATAAAAAAAAGAACTTATTTTAGTTCATGAATTACAAATATTGGCAAAAAAAGTTAAAGAAGTTAATGGAGAAAATTAAATTTTAATATTAAATATAGTACCTGTTGCAGTTAAAAATAATTAGATGATCAAAAAACGCCTACAAAAGCATAATTAGAAGAAAAAATCTTTTTTAATGATTATGAACAATTACGTTTAAAAAATGGGAATATGTGGTTTACGAGAAGATGGAGAAATTGCTTTTATTGGTTATACTATAGGAAATATTGAAAATGAAAAACTATTTGTTGAAAATAGAGTGTATGTGTTAACCAATGGTTTTATTTTATTATTAACTAAATCTAAAAACAAAGAGATTGAAAATAAATATACACAAATTGTTTCGTCTACAAATGATACATTTCAAGAGAATAACATTTATATACAAATAAATTTTAATGGAGGTTATAGATATAGTAGCATAATTAAAGTAATTTGTGAAAACTACCACATTGGAGATATGAACTGAATACACCAAGAATATATATATTCACCAATAACGAATTTAAAAAAAAATTATTTACCATAAGAACATGTGTGGGTGAGCGATGTTAGAAAATTTATTGTTGTATTATTAGTTATTCATGGTAAAGAAAATGCTAGAAATAATAATTATTTTTATGAGAAAGTTAGTATTATGAATATGTTAAGTAATAAATTTTCTGACTTTGTTGTTGATAATCCTAAGGGGATGCCATATTTAATTCCAGTTTTAAATGTTATACCTCTTTCATTTTGGAACTCAGAACATCATGATAAAGGGGTTATAAATTGGGCTTCTAATGATTTTAATTTAACTGAAATAAATTTACCCGGTTATAATTATTGTGGCGCATTTACAAAATTTAATAAAATATTAGAATGTGACGATAAATGTATAAATAAATTATATGAATGTAGGCATGAAATTGATAATTACAACAAGCTAAAGAAAATATGTTAAATAAAGACACCACCATTCGCGAAAAAAACAGCAACTGCAGCTGTTGCACCAACAATGTTTTCCCAAAAGTTTGCTGTTCTGAAATGTATTAATATAAAAATATTTACATTTATTATAATTATACTAAAACCCATTTTACATCTCCAAAAAAATTCAATGTATTTTTATTTAAAAAAAATAAAATATCTAAATATTTTTATTTATAAATGAAGATAACAATTATAGCATTTGATATACCAATAAATTAATTATTTTTTATATCGATAAATATAAAACACAATGTTAAATTATAAATAAATATTTAAAAAAATTGAAGTTGGTAAAGGATTTTCATTACGTTTAACTTCAGCAACATTCAGATAATATATATATTTAAAAAAATTGGTTCTGGTTTAAAAATTGGTTGGTTTTTAACAGTTTTAATTCCTTTTTTAGGTGCATTAGGAGTTTAATTAATTTGAACAAACTAAACAAAGTAAAAAAGTTAGAAAAGCAAAAAGACATAATTTGGCCATGGAAAAAATATAAGGTGATGGGGCTGTAACAAAGAAAAAAGGTAGACAGATATAAACAAATAAATTCTTAACCTTTAGTTAATATGTTTTATCGTTTTAATTATATTTTATAAATGTTATAAATCTTGGAATAATTGTTTTGTAATATTAATTAACAGATTTATTGGGAAGCCACTAATAAATTGTTGGTATTCGTGTTTTAAATTGATGGTAAAATACAAAATGTGTTACGAACAAAAATTTTAATGAATATATTAAAACTGAAAAATTTTGTGAATTGCAAGTAAGATTGGAAATTTATCACAAAATAAGACTAATTAATTTAGTAAAAATTTGGTAATTTCTATTATGCTATTATTTTGATGCTATTCAAACTAGAAGAAGTCAGTTTCATAGCATAGTAAAAACATTTGCTCATAAATCTAGTTTAACAAAATATGTTAAAAATTAAAATTTTGATCAATTAAAAAGATGGTGCCGTTTTAAAATTTAAACAAATTGATTATATTTAAAATTATAAATTTGATTGTTTTAAATATGATGTTGCTTTGATATTCGAGCTTACTGACTGTATAAGAAATGAAAAATTTATTTAGTTTAAAAACAATGTTTCTTTAAAATATGATTTAAGTAGTTACATCAAAAATTATGATTTTGATAATTTGAAAAATTATTTTGTTTAAATATCTAAGTTAAGGAATTATATTAAAAATGACAATTATGTTAATTTTAAAAACAATACATTTTTGAAATATGAACCATTATATTAAAAATTATAAATTTAATGAATTTGCTGAAAAAACAAAGGGGTATCATACGAAATTATAAACGATATTCCTGGTAAAATTGATTCAAAGGTATCTGATTTTAACAATGCAATAACATCTAAATTAAATAGATATGTTAAAAATGTAAATTTTAATTAATTAAAAAACAATGTTGTTTTAAAAAATTAATTAAATGACTACACTAAAATTAAATTTTTAATCATCAAAATGAAAAAAAAATTGAAATTAAACTTGAACTAATAAAAATAAATACGAACACTTACACAGTTTTTCCACAAATATTTTGAATACTAAAACAACTGCTTTAACCAATAGAGTAAATACTAATGAGAAAAAAATTACTTCAATTACACTAAATAGTTATTATGATTATAATACACAATCACAAAACTAAATATAATATATACATGTATATATATGTTGGTTCATTATTTTACAAACTATTACATATTAAAAAATAAACAATATGATATGAAAGCAAAAGATTAACAAATATCGCTCATCTTATTGCTCCAAATGACGCATTAAATGCGGATATTTTCAATAAAATAGAATACAAACAATACAATTATATTGTGTACTAACAAAAGGTAAATCTGCCAAAATTATTCAATTACATAGTAGGTTAACTTATTTCTCTTTTATATTTCATTTTATTTTCAAAATCAATACAGATATTCATGATTAAACGATTTTAAGAACCGTAAGAAGGAGTCATAATATTAATATTTCAAAAGTGTTTGTTATAAAAATTTGTGATCAGAATTTCAAATTTGATAGTATACAAATTGCTAAGGAGTTTGAGATGTTAATAATTTTTTTAAAAATATAAAATATATTTTATATAAATTTATAATTGTTGGCTTTTGAAGTGAAAGAAAACTGATAAAAATAATAATGCAATCTTAGAAAATACAATTTTTTTTTTTAACTATTTGAAAAGTATTTGATTTATATGTAGCTCTAAAAAGATAAGAATTACAAAAAAAAAAAAGTTGCTATTTCACAAATGTATAATAACTACATTTTAGAAACCAGTAATAAATAACATTTCCCAGACGAGAAGTTATTATAACTTTTGGAATTGATGAATTATGGCAAGCTATTTAGGTTAAATGAATTCTGGAAATTTAAAAAAATCTTTCAAAAATAAATGAAGGATATAAAAATATTTTAACTATCATTGATGTTATTCAAAATATGGTTTTGCTATTCCAGTTCAAGATAAATCTACTGAAAATGTTGTAGAAACTTTTCAATCAATCTTCAAAACAAGAAAACTAAAAAATTCACCATCGGATAACAGCAAAGAATTTTATAACAATATATTTAAAGAATTAATGAAAAAAGGATTATATGAATTATTATTCATCATGATCGGAAATTAAAGCTAGTGTTTTGAAATATTTAATAGAACTTTTAAAAATCACACGTGAAAAAATTTTCTTTGAATGGTAATTAGTTATTAAAGAGTTGAAATTGTACGTGACTTGAAAAGAGAATATAATAATACAAAATGTGTAACAATAAAAATTAAATGTATAGTTGTTAATAAAACTAATGAATTATATTTAAAAAATCTGGATGATAAACCTTTGTCTGTTGAACCCAAATATAAATTTAGTGATATATGATAAAAATTAGTAAAATGAAAAAAAATTGTAAAACTGTTATATAGCTAACTGGTCAACAAAATAATTTAAAGTCGATAAAGTTTTACATTATAATTACACAAGCTTATATTTTAAAATATATGAATGGTGAACAAATAATATATAGTTTTTATGGACATGATATTATGAAACAGATTACCGGAATCAATATTTGGTTTAAAATAAAAAGAAATGGTTATAAATTATATGTTTTAACGGCTTGTATTTAATAGCTCACACAATAGTTGCATCAATAAAAGGAATGTTTTTATAAACAGAATATTTAATTTTTTATAATTATTTACTTAGTTTTTTTAAATCACAGACTATGCCTTTCATTTTATTAAGAATTTCATTACCTGTATTACATTTTATTCCAAATATATAAACATTGCTTTTACCAGTTCTAATTAAATTATTGATAAATTGATTTGGTTTTCATTCGAATAGCAAAAGCATTTATTTTGAATATTATGAAAATAATTATTTACGCCTTCATTTATTTGCAAGCAAGTTTTTATAAAATAAAATATAAATTCAATGGTTAAACACACAACAAACTCTCGTTCATATCATTTTGCAAATTCTTGTTCAAACCATTTTAAAATCCTAATCTGACTTATATATTTAACTTAGTTATTTTTTCTATACATACCTATAGTAATAAAACCATACTCTTTATCACAACACTTAGAACAAATTTCTTGTAATTTATCATATGACATCTCCAATGTCAAAATCATTATAAATGTTTTCAATTTGTATCATCGTGCCAAAATATACATAAAACATTTGTGTTTTCTCTTATTATCTGTTTTGGTACTTTCGAATATGTTTGTGCTAAATAAAAAATCAATATTTCTGTTTTCCGCAATAAAGTAATAACGAATAATGGCTTGTTTTTCTAAAATAGCATCATCAAATGTAACTAAAGAGTTGTCACAATCGTCTAAATCAGTGTTTCTTAACCTGGGGTCCGCGGACCCCTGGGGGTCCGCGAATATATGTATGGGGGTCTGCAGTCTCATCTCTGGACCATTTAACAATAATAAATAAATGCCACCAAAAGTCTAGTAATCGCTACGCTTACTTAGCACGACGAACGTGCGCCAGCGGGCGGTGTGCGAGACTGACTGAAGTGAGTGAAATAAGTGAGTGTGGGCCGTGACTGAACAGATTACAAGTGGAATCCGATTTGAGATTACAACTTAGTAGTAAAATCAACCCGAATATCACTAATTTAGTTGCAAAAAGCAAAACCAACCTTCACATTAACGTATTTTTTATAAAAAAAGTATTTTTTTTGTACTTGTACTAAAAGTAATGGTCCGAAATGTTTTGCTGTTTTTTTTTATGAAGGGGGTCCTTGAAAATTGTGCTTGATTTCCTAGGGGTCCGTGCCTGAAAAAAATTAGGAAACGCTGGTCTAAATGAATAATTTCTTCAAGCACAGCTTTTCTTTTATAAAATTAGAAAATCATTCATCAGCATACTTCGGTTCATTTAAAATTTAAGAACAAATTTATAGCTTATTAAAATTTAACCTACACATTTTGTCAAACAATATTAATCATCAAAGTAGCTTTCAAACAATTACTAAGCACGATTATAAAACCTCGAATTCAATCAAGTAATAAATCTCCATTCTTGTTTTTTTCCCTTGATTGACTGAAACACAAACACTCCAATCTATTTTTTATTTGATAGCATATCTATGACATGTGAATAAATATATGTAGGTAGGGCTTAACGTCTCGTCGACAAAGGTCATTAGAGATGGAGCAAGTTGCTCAGGCATGCAAGAGCGGGTAGAAATCGGCCATGGTCTATGGTAAGGAATCCTCCCAGCATTCAACTAGAGTGATTTGGGGAAAACATGGAAAACCGAAACAGGATGGCCGGACCCAGATTCAAACCGAGGTCCTAACGAATTCTAGTCTAAAATTATTCACTGCGCCACCTCACTCAGCTAAATAAATAAAGTTTTCACATATAGAAATAATAATTCTATATTAACAAAAAATTCATTATAATTTTCTTCATGATGAACACTCAATTGCTTTAAATAGATTTCATACAAATTATTTGCAACCAATTATTTTAGAAATGAAAAAAATTAATTTTATTTAAAAAAAATTCATATTAGCCATTTTTTATTTTGGTTAGTAAATATTTAAATATATACGTAATTTTAAATTTTTATAATTTATTTTACATTTTTCTCAAAATCCACATGACACAGTATTCATTTTATTTTCTAAAATTATTCTTCTTTAATTTTAATTGCTTAAAGTTATTTTATATGTTACAATTGTATATATTTCAAGTTGGTAGGATGTTATTAAATTCATTTTTGTTAATATTTTTGTCTTTTCGAAAAAAAATTATTTTTATATTCTTTACATTATATTTATATTTTAAAAACTAATTTTTTTATCCTATAGGTTTTTTAATTTTTTTGTTATCAACTTAAATAGCATATGTATTTTTTCTCCTAATCAAACAATTTCTGACACAATATTACCATTATTTAAATTTTTTATATATATTACTTTTATATTATTTTGTGGTATATTATATGTTATTTTGTGGATAATTGCTCATAAAAAATTCATTTATTATTTGTTTTTTTATAAAAAAAAGTTATGTATTACATATTAAAGAATCAGTGTCTTAATAGTATAATTATATTTATCCTTTATATTCTGGTTTCCTAATATTATAATGGCAATTATATATTAATTCTTTAAAATTTTCCAAAATTTCTGACTTAACATAAACTAGTTTATTGCATTTAATTTTAGTTTTATGAATATTAACCACTACTAAATTTCACTAAATATTGTTGATCTATTAAAAATAGGTTTCTTAATTTTGTGTATGCTAAAAATTTGTAGTGTAAATTTTTCCGAAACATTTTTATCATAATTATTATATCCATCATAAAAATGTATTTTATTTTATTTGGAATAAAATTTATTCTGATGATAATTTTATTTTTTACATTTTTTTTCTGAATCCGTGTATTTATTAGTACAAATACCTTTGTTATTAATAGATATAACTATTAATTTTTAAAATATATTGATCTCTCTGAAACATTCTTAAATTTTTTTTACAAAATTAAATGAATTTTTTTTATTATTTGAGATTAGTTGCCCATGAATTTGATATGACACAATTTTTTAGGCACCGGCAGGTAACTTTCACAACAGTTTCGGGCGTTGTGTGGCCACCAGAGGAAATTACGACGTGGGTTGGGAGGTGCCTAGCGCGGTCGGCAGGTTTTCTCNTGCGTCGTTTCGACCAGCACCACAAGGTTTTTCGTTTCTGCGCGCGACAGTGAATATATCCGGTTCACACCAGCTTTATTGAAGTCTACTGGTTATCAAAAAAATCGCTACCATAATTGCGTTAAATTTTAACACACTCCCGGACGAACGAGTGTACACGATTAGAAAAAGAGTATACAACTGCTGTGCAAAAGTAAAAGCAGATTTCAAAATCAAACATATTTCTATTTGATAAACTAGAAAAACAAACCCTGCAAAAATTATGCCATATTCGTTATACATAGCATGGGACCTTACAGATCTGCGAATTAGTAACCAAATTATGTACACTCTATTAACATGTTACATAAAAATACTTCCCAACTGCAAAGAAATTTTACCCTCACTAGAGATGCACCATTGTACTTGGGATCATTTACAACAAATAAGTGCACGTAGTAAGCGTAAAATAGATTGAAATTTACAATTATACCACACATGATAAACATAACTTAATTGTGTGAATGATGCTCATAGTGTCTTTCAATATGCTATTACAACAAACAGAAAACCCATAATGTAAATTCCAATAATGTACAATGTTAAGGGATACCATTGCTTAATGTCTTTCAATGCACACCAAACCAAATATCATAGTCAATAACATTAACCAATTTATTAAGTAAGTATTTATATGTGTTAACCAATAAAAATAATAAGGAATGCAAAATTTCTGTTGTCTAAATACACCACAAAATATTATTAAAATAACATACTCATTAATTTTTACAGCTTAAGCAAACTCACAGTCATATACTTAAGAGTGTTATTAAAAAAACCTACACTTTATTAAGGAACATGATCTGCATTTGACTGCCTACAAGATCAATGCCTTGAAATGTTATCAAATACTCACAATATAAATTTACGCTCATTTATACAATTTATGTAAGTACTAAAAGTTCCAACCAACAAAAAGGTCTTTCTGTAATTACTCCAATTACCTCATTTTCATACTACTTGATATAGATGCGACCCAACACTCACAATGGAAACGTTTGTAACCCACTAACTCATGTTAACTGTAGTGACTTGCTGTGTGTATTGTGGAATAAGAATGCTTAGAAACACGTCAGCGCCTCCCATGACGCATTTGACTCGCCGCACACACTGATGGCTTGGCCCATAACGCGTTTGTTATCCCCAAAATCACGAGTCACTGGAACACTATAACAGATTAATTCTCCCCATAAGAGCCATTTAATAACACCCATCAATTCTGAAATATGTATCAGCAGCATATTTAGTTTCACAAGATACAGTTCACTGAATAACTTTTCCTGTGCTGAGGATAACCCGCGTGCTCATTAAATGCCACATCAACATTAATTACGCAAGCAATTCCCTAAGTACATAGTTTCTGTTAACTTAGCGTTGCTGCTTGTTGCACAGTACCCGTCCACCGAAAAACTATTCTCTAAACACGAGCGAAAATATATGCCGATTCATACTACGGCGCACACACCCGACCATGCAACAGGTGCTTGCGCCCGCCCGGCGCATGCAATTCGCGATCAATACTCTGCCTGCATCACTGGGCCGCCGCACAGCTGCTTAATCCAGCAGTGCGTGTCTATGTCCCGATCAATACTGTCCCCGACAATTTGGCCCGCGAGCAGCTAGTATCCTTCGCCGCGCATGTCACATCGCGATCAATATTAGGCACCATTTCTCTCCCAACACACCGCTAAGACTACCCCTCTAGCCCGTCGCTATACCGCAGCATCCGTACGGCTCACACAACTCCCGCAACCACGTGGCGTATACGTGAACTACCGGAGTGCATAGACAGATAATAACCCAATCTAAAAAAACACGTATTGCCTATCAGCGCCGCCACGTATTGAAATTACACCAGATTTACACACAAAGTGACTTAAAAGCGTCACACATGGAATTAATTTTCAAAGGTTTATGGGGAGGCGGTGGCTGAGCGGGTAGACTCCTCGCCCTCCACAATAGCGAACCGGGTTCAATCCCCGGTCAGGTCACTCCCTAATTTTTGCAAGTGGGAATCGTGCCGGACGATACCGCTGGTGTGCGGGTTTTCTCGGGGATCTCCCGTTTCCCCCGACCTTGCATTCCGGCGCTGCTCCATTTTAACCTCGTCACAACCAGCTCTCAAAAACTCGTTGTTAAGAGAGGCCCAAATCTCTCAACTCAAGATAGATTGATTGAAAAGTGTGAAGGTACCACTAATAAATAGATTGTAACTATAAGAGATGAGACTGGCGCGTTATGGAAGCGTACTCACATGAGGGCGGCATGGCGCAGCGTGACCTTCGGTTGACTGTGGTGTGCCTGGTCATGAAGCCCGACGTGTGGCGAGCAGCTGCACGGCGCGTCACACCGCGATTACCGCCAGCGAGACGACTGCATCCTTCACCGGTCCTACCGTGCGGTGCTTGTAAGGCACTGGTCGCCGCGTTCGTTTAAAGAGAATGGGAGGGGCGGGGCACGCCTCTCGCTAGCTGGCACACGCACCAAGCACGGTTTACCACTGGCTTGCAGCTCTCGAGAGAAACTGTTACTGCTGCAGCAACGGGGCCCGAAGAGGGACAGGGACTCCATGTAATTGACGATTTTTACAAACCATCAGTTGCCAAGTGTTACCCATATAGGCCCAGTATACACAACTGTGTACACGGGAAAGTTAGGAATAGTTAAGGTTTATTCTACTCGGGTTGGGAAGATCAATGTCAAAAGTTTGGCAACCAAACATTTTCGCCACTGGGTAAGCGCTAGTGTCGCACGTATAGCCGATTTTCTTTATTTTCTATGTTAAAATACAGAATAAGTAAATTGATCATACATCAAATATAAAATAACTTCCTAACAAAGTAAAATCTTTATCTTTTATTATTCACGTAGCATAAATATTAATGAAAAGTTACCTCTTGGAACACTGCGCACCTAGCGGCGGATATTTTTCCTATGCCTAACTCTCCATAATAAATCTCGTTTTGTTTCTAACCTGAGCATAATAAACCGTAGTATAATTCATTCACGGTTACGACCAACTTTTCTGAATTCCCGCTTAGGTTGCACTTTCAATCAATTCCTCCGCCTTATACAAACAAAGCTTAACTAGCTCAACGGGGTTACAAATAAGAAGTTAATAATAACTAACTAGTCTACTTTCCTCTACATGGGTGCAAATAATTTTTAGTGTGAAGATCTTAAAAGCTTAGATGGTAGGTAGGCGTTGACGTCTCGTTGACAGCAATAGCATTAGAGATAAAACCAGAACCATGTGAAACAGTATGAAGACAATTAAAATGCACAAGAGACTTACCCAGGATTTTAATTCAGAAAAACTCTTAAAATTAACCTAGAATGCAATCAACTGCATGAAGGAGGTTGAATTCAGAGCATCAACTTCGAATGCAATCGGTCTAATGTTCTGAATGATAGGGTTCACTAACCTCAAATATTCACATAGCCATAATTTTCAAAATAAGTGTCCGGGCCACTTAAAAAACATAAGTTGACATGGCCTACCATAACTCTACTTGTGTAAAAAATCTGGTAGACAACTGTTGTTGGTTTCCGAGATATAGTATAAAAAGCTTATTTCCTTAAACAGGGCTATCTTACAAAATTGTCTAAAAAGAGGCCCTGTACACGATGTTTCTAATAGATACTATCATCATTAAAAGTTTGACTGAATTTGTTTAATTGTTAAATATATATGACAAACACATAAAAATATTTATATGGCCGCCATCTCGAAAATTATTGTCTGACACAATTTTAACCATGTCACTTTACTTGGCCTTCTGAAGGTGTGAAAATTTGGTGGAAATTAAATTAACTGTTCCGGAAATATGGCAAAATTTTCAATTTACTCACTTGACAATATTATGCAAAAATCCTGCAAAAGAGACTCTCTATATGCATAAATGATGCTTCTAATTAATACTGTTTCAGGACAATGAGTGGTTGAATTTTTTTGGTAGGTTTATAGATATAACAAATTAATATAAATTATTTACATAAACCCTTTTAAAACATGCATGCCGCACAAAACACGTGTTAATTTACAAACCCTATTGTAGCAATACAAAATTTTGGTATTAATCGGTTGATTGGTCCTCAAGATATAGCACAAAACCTCCATTTTTCATGTGACGACCTTCATAAATGGAGGACAAAAAGTCAATTTGTTAGCACATTCGATTTAGATACAATACACACAGTCAAATTTTAAATCTGTTACATAGTTTCGCAGATATAGCACACGAAACTAAAATGTTTGTATAGGTGCCATTCAGAAAATAGGAGACTACACACTTAAAACCTATAAATTAATATGGCCTGCCACAGTGCAGTTTTGTAGGCAAATTTGAAAGAAATCGGCTGATTGTTTCCCGAGATACGACATTAAAACTTTATTATTTAATCTGGGGCTGACCTACATAATGGAGCAGAAATAAGGCTTTGCATAGACAATTTTGATGATAGTTAATACTGTCAGCATACAAAGTTAAGTTGAAATTTGTTTTGTAGTTTCGTATGTAAAAAATAATGAAATGAAATTGTTTTATGGACACCATTGAAAAAAATGTGTGTCTGACTCTCTCAAAGTTTATCAGTTTACAAGGCCTCCACAGTGCTACTTATTTTCCTAATTTGGCAGAAATCGGTTGTTTATCAGAGATATCGCGTAATTTTAATTTATCATGTGACACTATTATACAAAATGGCGGGAAAAATATATTTTATGTCGACACATTTGATGGTTGTAATATATACGGTAACCATACGAAGTTTCATTGGAATTAATTACATGGTTTCGACGATATGCCACACCACACAAAAATAGCGATTTGGCCATAATGTTGAAAATAATTGTCTGACATACCTAAAACATATGAGTTAACATCCCCTACCACAGTACTACTTGTTTGCCATATTAAGTAGGAATCGGTCAATTTTTTTCCCGAGATACGGCATAAAAACTTTATTTATTCATGTGGCTCAATCTTACAAAATGAAGGACAAAATAAGCTTCGTGTAGACAAATTTGATGTTTGTTATATAATATTCTCCCAGCATACAAAGTTTAGTTGGAATTAAATAAATGATTTCGAATATACTCCATACCATGCAAATATTTCTAGATGGCCACCATTTTGAAAATAAGGGTCTCAGATACTTGAAACATATTTATACATATCAACTGCAGTATTACTACTTTTTTGCCAAATTTGGTTGCAATCCGTCGATTTTTTCCTGAGATATTACACAAAAACTTAATTAATTCATAAAGCGCTGTCTTACTAAATGGCAGACAAAAGTGGATGTTAGGTACTCTCAGCATACTAAATTTTGTTGAAATTAGCCAAACAGTATGGTTGTTATATCAAATAAACCAAAAATATAAGTAGGGCCGCCATTTTGAAAATATGTGCCTAATTAAGTTATATTACCTTTATTTAGCTCGCCTATCATAGAACTATTTATGTACTAAATTTGACGAAAAATAGTTGGGTGGTTGTCGAGATATAATGAAAAAACATTATTTATTAATGTCAAGCTATCTTCCAAAATGGCAGGTCAAAAACAATATTCACCTCTGAATGCCATGCTTCTGCTTTGCGCTGTCAGCATACGAAATTTGTTTATATAGGCTGAATGGTGTCCGAGATAAGGCAGAACACCCTAAATTTTAAAATGGCCTCCATTTGGAAAGTAACAGCTTGGTGTCGGTAACTATAAGTCAGGTGCCCTTAATTATTCTGTATCATGTAAGTTGGCGAGATTCTGACAGTTCGACGAAAGTAGCGCCACTGTTTACTTTTCGTTTATGTATCCTTTCGCCATCAGCTGGTGCGTCAAGTGGAGGCTGTATTTTTTATAAACACTTTGTCAGCTAATCCACTTGCCATTGTACTGTAATGCTAAACAAATTTTTAAGATATTTTAGATTGACATCTGTCTAAAAAAAATAGTAGGTAATAAAAATAACAATATAACCTTACAAAAAATTTAATATTTGCAAACTCTTTTTTAATTTGTCCGAGACAGTGAATTTGGGTTAACATTTGCGAGATGGCTATTATCACATTTTGGACATTATAGCTAATATATTCGAGTTAGAAATATGTGACGTGTAACAACGTTAGAATTGCTTAAAAAGCACTTACGGATATCCCACTTTCTTCGGAAACAAGGAAATTGGTTTTCGGGAGAACAATATGGTGTATAAATTACGTAGACGAACGATTATCGGCCGAATAGAAATACTAGTACTAAAAAACGCTGTATACGAAATAGATTTTACTTTAAAAATTATGCAGAGTTCGTGGAAAAATAAAACTATTGGTATTTGTTCGTAAATTGTTACCATGAAACCTTTCTTATCTGGCTGGTAATGCTTCGGGAAAAAGCAGATAGATGGCGCACACGGCATGACAGAGCGAGAGTAGTTAGAAATAGACAGTTCTGGGGCAAGTGCTGCTGCTAGCTGTCAAGGTCAAGGTCAAATTTCTTAATTTTTCTTTTCGGCAGCCATTTTGACAGCCAGTATGCAAACTTTATGCTATTGCATTTTATTTCAATGGCGGCCATTTTGTCAGCCAGTATGCAAACTTTATGCCATTGCATTCAATTTCGACAGCAGCAATTTTAATTTCAAAATTTCCCAAAAGTTTTTAAACAATTTATTTTTATTTTTATTCTCAAAATGCATTTTTTTGCAACATTTAAAAAAAAATACTTTTTCTCGAACATTCCACCCGCTTCCTGGTGGCTGCGGTGGTGCGATGGAGAGACGACTCGCTTTTTGGTGGCCACAGTGGTGTGGTGGATAGACGACTCGCTTCCTGGGGGCCACGGTGGTGACAGTATTCAAACTTCATGCTCACACATTCCGAGGCTCCCTACAACAGCACCACTGTCCTGGGGCCGCAGTGGTGTGGTGGGTAGACGCCAAACTTCATACTCACACATTCCGAGGCTCCCCACGACGATGCCACCTTTCTAGGGGCCTCGGTGGTGTGATGGGTAGACGACTCGCTTCTTGGGGGTCATGGTGGTGTTGTGGATAGACGACTTGCTTCTTGGGGACTGCGGTGGTGACAGTATACAAACTTCATGCTCACATATTCCGAGGCTCCCTATGACGACACCTCCTTCCTGGGGGCCATGGTGATGTGGTGGTAGACGACATGCTTCCTGCGAACCACGGTGGTGACAGTATTCAAAATTCATGCTCAAGCATTCTGAGGCTCCCTATGAAGACACCATATTCCTGGGGGCCCGCTGTGATGTGGTGGATAGATGACTCGCTTCTTGGAAGGCCGCAGTGGTGTGGGGGATAGACGACTCGCTTCTTGGGGCCACTGTGGTGACAGTATTCAAACTTCATGCTCATGCATTCCGAGGTTCCCTACGATGACTCCACCAGCTTCCCACGGCGACAGCGATACTGCTCACACATGCGCACATGCATGCACATATGCACATATGCACACATGCGCACATGCATGCATGCACACACACACACTTCTCATCCACGGTGCTGCTCTCATGTGCACATACACAGGCACATGCACACATACACACACATACACATACACAGATTCACACACACACACATGCACTCACTTAACTCGCAGCAGCTTCGTTACCCTCCCCCTACCTTCCACATGTTATGAGCATGTGGTCGTCTCCCAGGCTGGGGACCGGGCAGTACACTATTCTTGTGACATCACCAATATGTCCTAGATAACAACACAAGTATAGTGTACAGGTGGGTTAAAACGCAGCATCTAGAAGAAAACAAAGTGAACAGATGATGAACGTATAGATTATAGCAACGGGAAAGAGTACTGAAGAGAGAAGGCCACTACAGTGTATCGCCAACACAGTGCGATGGTAAAAAATAACAGATACTAGCCACATGCCTGATAAGATGAATATGACTTTAGCATGTGCTACACTATACTGGAAACAACCAACAGCATCGACGGCACACCTGGCAAGACGCCGCTTGCATGTGCTACATTATACCTCTGGAAAAAAATGTACAAGACATACCGGTAACACACCTGGCAAGATAAGATTGATGCTTGCATGAGCTACAGTGTGCGACCAGCCAGCATACCTAGAAACGAGAAGAATACAACACTTGTATGTGCTACAGCATGCTGGAACAGACTGTGCAAACCAATAGTATACCTGAAAAGACGACAACTCTTGCATGTGCTCCAGTACTGCAGTAAATACCGATAACATACCTGACAAGATAGGAACATACCTCTTGTATGAGCTACAAAAAGCTATCAGTCAGCATACTTGGTAAGAAGAAGAAATAGCTCTAGTATGTGCTACAGTATGCTAAACAAGACTACAGCTACCAGCACCCTCAACAATGTACCTGACAAGAGGAATACGAAATGTGTACGTGCTCCAGTACACTGCCGGAAAAAACACTCTCCTGGAGACAGACATATATAACTATGCGTGCCTGCACAGAGCTGTTTTTTTATTAGGTATGATAACCATAGGGAGCGGTATTTATGGCATCGTCCAGGACTTTGCACTTGTCATCCATCCATAAAAGAACTAACTTGTTGGTTTGCTCAGTATATACATCGTGATGGTATGACATAATACTCCTAACCTGCGCTCTCATGTTCCACTGGGCCAAGTGTTATCGTCTTCTCTACAACACTCTTTTGTATACACTTCACGAACTTTACTACCTTACCACGGTAGTGGTACAGTACAGTATGCGTACAGTTTCGCCCTCAGCCCGACAAACTCGACCATAGTGTTGCCTTCACACTCATCCTTAAATTTGCCAATAACCTTGGCGTTGGCAGGTGAGTAGCAGGAATGAGTGGGAGGGTAGGCACTGGTGTCGAACTCAGACATGAGAGTTTTCGACAGGTCAAGTATGGCAAATACAGCGTATATGGGCTTGTCAAATGTTATGCCCTCGTGGCATAATGTGACAAGGGATAGTGACTCGTCATATATTGTTCTACATTTAAACGACGGTTTTGCAAAGAGCTTCTTTACCCGAACTTCTCTACACACGAGTTCCATACGCTGGCGTTTACGCTTATTTTCCACAAGCTTGCCGTACGTAGCATTATTCATTAATTTGAAAAAGTCCTTCTCGAAGGTGTTTGTGGCTGCCTGACGTTTCAGTGTATTCATGTCAATATACTGCTTCAGTCATACCTTCTGCTGGAATTGAAGGACAAAGCGAATTACCTTCATCCGCAACCCATGACCTAGTGCTTGCTTCAAGTTGACATAGTGTCCAATGTAATGTGGCTTGCTCTCCAGGGTCGTCATGAGTTTCGATTGTTTGGACCCGGGTGACACTTGTTCACCAGTAGGAACAGAAGATCCCTATGTTCTTTGTGAAGAATGTTAGAATGCTCTACATCCACCTCCAGTATATAGCCGACATGTCCGTCGTCCGGCATGGACATAATGTAAAATTTTGTGGCGGTCCATTCAAAACCGTCGTATGGCAGCGGCAGGAACATTGCCCTCCAGTATAAATTATTGGCATCTACATACTGAAGATAGGAAGATGGCCTTGTGGCATCATATATGTCAGGAATATATTTATTGTTTGCTAACATGTGATGTTTGAAGCATTGGACCACCCCACCCCGGATACCATCCTCAATAAACAAGTAGATGTCGTACTAAGTGAGTAGCTCCAACTCCACCTGCATCTTGTACAACATCGCGTTGAACGAGAATCCAGGAGCACTCACATAAGGAACACAATCAAGTTCGTAAGTGGTTAGACAGAGCTCCCGGAAATTCTCGAAGACGTCGCACAGAATCAAGATGTCCGTCTTCAAGTAGAGCTCGGAGAAGTCTTTGAGAGTGCGTCAGCCGAACACAGTCCACACCTTTTCCGCTTGCTGATAGTCTGCCGCACTAATGTTAGCTCCTGTGAGCTGGTTGTAGAACTCTTCTATTGATGGCAACCGAGGCTCAGCGAGCTTCCACCACGAGTTGACATAGTCGTAGGGGAATACGCCTTTACGGGTCACCAACTCGAACTGCTCTGCCGTGAAGAAGCTGGATGTTGTCTGGAAGCCTTCTTCAGATGACAGATTCTGTGCGAGAGTTGCTAGACTGGTAGACATAAATCGAAAGGTATCGATAAATTGGATTGTAAATTTGTTGCCCAATCTTTTACTGAAGGTAATAAGCCGTTCTTCTGTATGCGGAATAATATAAATGTCCTGGGAATCATAGCCAAGCTGCTCAATGATAAAACTGGCATCATATGTTAAGTTATGGAAGATGATTGGCAGTCTCTGGGGGTGGTAGCCAAGCTTGTAGCAATTATTACACCCCCCCACCCCCCGATAAATTGCTGGTGAAGTGATCGTGGTCATGCACCTTAGGGTTTGTAACTGTGAACAACAATGGCAGCAGGTAGTGGCTAGCATATAACCAGTCCGTTCGCCAGGTGTTAGTGGGCGCATAGGCTCGGACTGACTATATATGGCTTTCGCCAGATTGCCTATCCTAACCACCTCTTCCACAAACCATCTCGACACACCTTCGCCTGTGTAACATATTACACCCGGGGGTAGACTGGCTGTCTTGGAGGCCGGTATTATATCATTATCTACTTTAAGGTAGATACCATAACTGTAGGGCTCAAGTTTTTGATACCTTTAGGTGTAGGATGTGTCCGAGTTCGTCTGACATGTCTGGACAGGCACAAGCATTGCCTCAAAGTTCGCATACAAACTATATGTACCTTATCGCCATTCTAATAATTCTGGAACTTGAGTACAGTAGGCTTGCCATTCTTGTCTGGCTGGGGCATGTCGGCACAAACTGTTGCGTGATCATTACAGTACATCCTGTGCTCAGCCAGAGTCTTGGAACACGTCAGCCCTGTCACATGTGGTTGATGATCATATTCCTTGATGCAGTGTTTACAGATATTCATATATCCATCGTGTGACATCACCTGGGAGCGTACCAGACGTGAGAAATCTGTTATATAACAGTAATGCGAGTTCTGGTTCTCCGCTGTGGTGAGTAGCAGCAAGTCAAAGTGCTGGGCCAGTTCTTCCCCTGTCACCTGTATTGGCACTATCTTGGTATTCTCGTCGAGGGCAAATACATTAACGCTGACCCCCAGATTCAACCTCTCAAATGTCGCTATTTGCCGTAGAGGGGTGGGAAACTCTATTGTGTTGAAGTTGAGCCGCGTCTCCAGCTTGATGTAATGCTGGTCGACGTACTCCGGATTCCATCCCTCTACAAAGCATGCCAGGATCACCCATTTAAAGCACTGCAGGTCTGCATTGTGCAGGTTGATTACTGCATGTTTCTCCGCAATACCAGCAGGCTGGGCGATGAAGGAGGACACTCTAAGGGGGTCCAGCTTATTGATACGTAGCTGAACCTGTTTCCCTGATGTGAGTGTCCAGCCACTACCCTTCCCCATGTACTCGTCCACCTTCCAGCACAGCTTGGCTATTGCAGCCAACATGGCCTCTTCTATGTCGGCTACATTAAAAAGAGGCACATTCTTAGTCTTGAAAGTGTGCTGATCCATCTCGTCGTCGTGCGGCTCTGGTTTTCCATATACACACTCGACAAATATATTAAACTATACCGCCCCCTGGTCCTCGATTTACTGCTCCAGCTGACCGATGACAATATTTTTCATCTGCTCGAGGTAGCCGTAAATATCTACGGCTGCACTCGAGGTATTCTTGGCGACATATGCTTTCATTACGCCCCAGAACGCGCTCTCTGCCTCCACAAACCCATGAGAGTTACACTCACCGGTGACAACAATGGCCTCGTGACGAGTGCGACCCTCGGCTGCAATAACGCGAGCCGATGAGAAATGGGAAGTACTTGGCTGGGGACTTGTCATGCGTGCTATTTTTGCCAGTCGGGCGGATTTGGCAGTACCATTACACTTTACGCTGTTGATACACAGTGTATCCTTACTAATAAACTGCCTACTGCAGTTCCCGCATGCCAATGTCACAGCATCAGGATTCACCCAACAGCTGCTTTCATGGCGACGAGCACTCCTAAAGTGGCTGAAGCCATCATTGCAGAACACACAGTGGGACGATGCGAACTGTCTGATCAGTCCTGTACACTTTATACTATGACCGTTAAGTTGGTCGGTGTTAGCGAAAGACTGCCCACACCTATCGCACATGTGCTGTGCTGGTCCCCGGAATGGATTCAGTGAACAATTACGCTTGTGGCGTAATCCATTCAGGCGAACAGTAAACGTACAATCACAAAAACCACACTGCAGCGTGGGCCTACGTATTGTAGGGGTAATGTGTAGTATTATTTGAGGGGAAGACAAAGCAGCTGAAGGAGAAGAAAATGATGATGAACTGGCAGACTCCATTTTGCTAAGTTATGTACTTGTAGGTCTTGTCTGGGCGTGTCAAGATACACAGGCGTTGTAGGCCTGGAGGGATCTTATGGGAAAACTTTTCTATGTTAGTTCAAAAATGTATAAATATATAAGTATATATATATACATACGTTAAATTATATAACACATAAACTTATATTGCTTGCCACATCCCATACAGTACAGAGTGAGAATGTAAAACGCAATATGTATGAAGTGTGTTCCCCAGGTCTCGAACCTGGGAGACTCGCACACAAAACAGCATGGCTAGCAGCCTGCCACGTGACTGGATGTAAACAGCTTAGCTGGTAGGTGGGTCAAAACAGAATCTGTTGATAGGGCCATGTGCCCAGTCCATCGGACAGCAGCCTATCTTAGGCAAAAGGTGTGTCAACATATGCTGACCTTGCACAGCCATTATGAGTGAAACATGTTATGAACATGTTGCAACATACACAGGAAACAGAGCATGCGACTGTCCACTATTATATAAACAGCTAAGGTAAGTGCCCCATGCCGACACATGCCTGGCTGGCCATTAGTGTGTGAGGGAAAACACGTTGTTTGGCTGCACAGCGATCCGTTGTGTGCATGACGGAAACTGACTAACTACAAGTGATGTACGAACATACATAAGTTAAAAGTACGTTGGCTATTCAGAGCACACACATATTAGACAAGCAAAAAAAAAAAGTGATAATTAAGAGTTCCTAGATTAATTAATACTTATTTTATTTTACAAACTAAACGATGTGTTAGTTTAGTAATGTATAATTATTTAAAATGTAGAATAGAGTGATTCATATTCACATTTACAAAGAAACGCATACTAATGGTTTTATTTTCCACGAACTCTGTATAATGTTTAAAGTAACATGTAATTTTTCATGTACAGTGATTTTTGTTTACTGACAAATTTCCTTTGGAACTATAATTTTTAGGTCTACCACATCATGGCATCTGCTTTGCAAAGTCAAGTAAATCCCCAAAAAAATTATTTGTGTTTCAATTCCTTATGTATTAGCTGTATCGTTCGGTGTGTGAGATAAGAACTAAAATTACTGCCTGGCAAATGTTAACCCATGTTGGTAAGTATTTAACTTTATGTAAGGTTATATATATATTGTAAAACATACCAATATTATACTGTGTACCATATAAGAAGGCCACATTCTTGACAGTTGACGATCGCTGCGCCTTTTCGTTTATGTATCCATTCACCATCAACTGGAGTGTCAAGTATAGGCTTTGATGCGTCGAGTCAGCGCATCCAGGAGGTGCTGCTACATGTGGCAATTGGTGAACTGCTTGGGTGGCGCTGCATTCATAAATGGAGCTTGGTGGACTTGTGTAGGGTCGTTCGTAAACGCTGTTCACGAAATATATGTTACTTTAAAAATTATACATTGCTCGCGGGAAAATAAAACCATTTGTATATGCGCGTAGATGCGTTATTTTAAACAAGAAAACTATAATATGTTTCTGGGTGTAGTTGGGGATATGAACCATAGATAGCATGGAAGGTCGTATTGTAACAGGTGGTGTGCCTGTATCTCACAAGATGGCAGCACATGGTTGACGAGTCGGGAAATGTGAAAAAAGGATTTGAAATTGCATTTCACTTGGATATGGATAGTTTTATTGTGCATCTCATTTTGAACACCAATACATTACTATTTTATCACGAAGTTTCGTTTCTAAAACTAAAAACTGCTGTTTTATGGCCACGTAAAATAAAATCGTATTTTCTGCTTGTCTAATGTGCGTCGGCAGTGCACTCAGAATAGCGAATATCATATTAATGTTTGTTTGTTTGTGCATCAGCTGATAGAGGATTTCGTAAATGGCATGTTGTTTGTTTTGAATACGTTGATTTGCCACTAACTGACTGTCAGAATGTGGCCTTCTTATATGAAATGAACTATAGACTGATGACTGTCTTCAAATGCCTTAAAGGTAGTTTATCATTACAGTATGATGCCTAGTGGATTAACTGGCGATATGTTAATAAAAAAATAGCCTCCTCACTACACATCAGCTGATGGCGGAACGATACATAAACTACTTCTGTATCACTGTCAAAATCTAGCCAACTTACATGAGACAGACAACATTCAACAGTCTCTTAACGCTCGACGTTATGGAAAAATCAAGTGCTCACACTCTATCTCTCTTGACAGTAACATGAGATTGAATTTGGTTAAGTCTACTCACCACTCAGCAGCGATGTAGATGTACACTTACCAAAGATGAGTGTTGTGAAGAGTAGCAGCAGTTGGTGCAGTTGTAAGCAAGGCGTTGTGACGACACTAGGCGTAGATAGCATGCATACACAGAGCACAGTTGTCAAATCACAAGTGGTCATCTACAAATCTGCGAGAGCTATATATACTGTGATAGATTGACTGGGGTAGTGGGTGGAGGGTACTGTTCCTACAAGTATGTCACTCGGAGAGCATGTGTGTTTTCGGAATAACAGCTATCTCCTCCCGCCTACACCCGACGTCTTCAGCCAAACCATTCTATCTCTCTTGTACACACAACCCAGCGTAGTTACATTTCAAAAGAAATTATATCCTGGCATATGAAATACACCCTACCTATTTTACACATAGACTAAGTATACCAGAGTACTTGTGCTTCACACTCACTATAGTATACTATTCACATTACTTACTTATATGTCAAACAGCAACATTTATATAAATTTATATATATGTTCCCTTTAATTTACGAGTAACAACAAATTCAAAATTATTGTGCGTGTAATGTTTGTTTATAGTACCTTTGCTGTACTGGCACATCAGATTGTTTCAGATGTGACATCTCAAATGTTTGCCCTTTAATATGTACAAGTAACATCGAATCTAAAGAATTGAATGTGTAATGTTTTGATTTAAGTACCTTTACTATACTGGTATGTTAGTTTTAGGTAGGTGTTTAGTATCTCGTCTCCACCAGCAGATAAAGAATACACACAGAGTCAGAAAATATGCAAATAATAAAAAAAAAATTCAATTTAAAAAACATACCATTTTCTCTCTCTCACTCTCACTAGATGTTGGCGAGAAGCGTGGTGAACAGTTGCTGTAGTAAGGCCTTCCTTTTTGCTACGGCCAATTTTCTCATGTCAGGCAATGATGACTTCCCACAGTGCAAGCAGGCGGTAGGCTGCTTCTTACTTCTGCGGGCAGTACATGGCGCTCTGCATTGAGGTAACTTTGCAGTCTTGGGGGTTGTAGACGACGCTCTCGCAGCTCTCTTGCGTTTGGTGGTGACAGCCAGCAGCTGGGTGGCATCGTCGGTAATGTTGATGACTGCAGCATTGACGGGAACTGGAGACTCCGGCAGCGCGTGGTCTGGGATCTGTACGTGTATTGCATGACGCAACATAGCGTGCGTTACCACCTCGTCTGCCCCACATGGCAGGGGAGTGTTTGTTCTCATATTATGAACAACACACCTCCCCAGCACACTACAGTTGACCATCTGCTGGCAGTGGTCGTATACTGTAGGATTGTGGGCATGCAGCCAATGCGCAATGCCGTCACATTCTTCTCGACTCTGCCACATCGCCAACTTCATAGGTAACGCTGCTGTTACCAGGCGTTAGTAGGCAGTCTCTGGACGGAATGGCACGTTCATCTCTCACTGCTAGCTCAATGCGGTCGACTGACAGGATACAGAGGGCTTATATATATATATATATATATATATATCTAATATATAAAATTCTCCCGTCACAGTGTTAGTCACTGAACTCCTCCGAAACGGCTGGACCGATTTTTATGTATACTCAGTAGGTCTGAGAATCGATTTATATCTATTTTTTACACCCCTAAGTAATAAGGGTGGCCACCCCCAAACAATTTTTTTTTATTGTTTGAACAAAATTTTTATTTTTTATTTTTTTATGATGTGGCATCAAAAAATACATACCCTCCTAAATTTTCACCCTTCTACCACCAACCTTTATTTTTTATAGCGATATTAGTAATTTAATAAATTTTACCCTAGGTCGATAACTGATCAATTATCATCGATCATTTATCGATCTAGGTTACAATTTATTCCCACCAGGTGTCTCCCAGTGACACAGCAAAACAACGTTTGCCGGGTCAGGTAGTATATATATATATATATATATATATATATATATATCCATATACATTATGTCACTACTTCAGAGCTTCAGCCAATAGCAGTAGAATGCATGCAATAAGGCCATAGATAACCTGACAACACTTGCACTTGCTGTGACATGCTAGTTCTCCCTCGGCCGTTGTGATGTCCGGAGCTTCAGCGTTCATGATATAGAAATTGTTTTTTTTTTTCACTTATATACACCACATGCCCCGGTCTGGAGCTGCTCTCATATTGATAAAGAACTCGCAGTTTAAATTATATACACAACATACTATGGCCGAGCAGGATAGAATCCATTTACTGTCACAGTCTTCCAGCGTGGTCGTGTGTATGTGGCCCATACACTCTTCAGTCCAGCGGTAGGTTGAGCCAGTATCTACATCTTGCAGGGTAAAGACCCCTTTCCTGTCCTCGTAACATAGTTTGGTAATATCTTCAAATTCAACACATACTGCTAGAATATGCTAATTTGCAGGTAGCTGGCTCTAAGGGTCGGAGATTAGCGACGGGATACTGATCATATTTGTAGCAGGGTAGAATATCACAGTGGAAATTATCCCATACGTCGTGATATCCTCACATATGATTTTCACCATCGCTTACCTGCACTTGCTCGTGTCCAAGCTCTGGTTTAAACACCACTCTCCTATACCCGATAAAGTATCTCATGTACAAGTCCACATCTTCCGGCAGAAACGCCACACAGTCACGTATATCAAATATATTACACATGACGGTGGTGGCATTAGTTGTCTACTGAATACTGCAGGCTGGATGTAATACTAGCCTCTTCTTATATTGATGTTGCAAGGTAAATTTCACATGTTAACGGTGAAAAAATTGTCTTCCATGTAATTGTTCCTAGCTTCATGCAGGTTCTATAACAGTCGCCGGTACAGGACTCGGTCCAGCGGTTAATTACATTACATCTGTTCGCTCGGCATAGTTCATAAGCAATTGTACCAGTAAACCATACCTGATGTATATTCTCTTCGCTTGCACGTGCTAACATAGTACGGAGTGAGCAAGGCAGCTTCATGTCCGGCCTCAGGTAATATACTGCACATAAAACAACATTGCATAGTACCGGGTATACATAGTTCTCTTCACTTTGACAAACCCAGTGTTCAAGTCCGTTGAAACTTTCCACTTGCGCAGGCTGGCTTTGAAGTGAATGCGCCTGTAGCTGGCCGTCACGTCACCCTCGTACTTGGCTAGCAGGTTGAATGCTGCTGTGTACATGACTGTATTTATACTGTGGTAGGAGCGAGAGAGAGCGTCTTTCTTCCACATTTATGAAAACTCGACTACATGCATCGTCTTACCGTTGCCAATATCCCTGATGCCGGCATAGCTAATCTGAACTGTAGCAGTGTTAAGCTTAGTCATATCATCGTCGGTGATAAGTTGAATGTATCGTGAAGGCAGTCTGACGCGAAACTCGGCATCTAGCAGACACGGCGCACACTTGCCATAATATGTTTCCGCCCTCCGGAAATCTGATGCCACGTACAGCTTCCCGGCGATGAGGTCCGTTAGCGGCCTATACGGAGCGTTACCGTTCAGCTTCGCAATAAGTCAGTCCATGGTGAAAACCTATAGTACTGTGGTTCTCCTTCTCGCAGGGCCCCTTTTTATAATGGCTGATGTTTGCAAATATAACCCCTACTCCCCCCACGGTGGGTCTACATCCTTAACAAAAGCGCGTTCAAGCACGGACATGCTCAGTCTTGTCTGCATTCTGCACACACGTGTTCAATGTTTTTTATGTACCGCACTCTCAACTTTCTAAACGAAGGACAGTCATACTCTGTTTGTAGATCACAGAATTTTATTTTCGTGGTGCCATAGATGGTTTACTGCCTTTTCAGCTCTGGCCCGACCACGAAGACTGCACTATCCTCGTTTAACATTGAGACAAGTACGTCTCGCACTTTGTTGTATTCTACATCGCCCTCACCCCAATTGAGTCCGTGATAGTGTTTTTCCAGCCATATATTTGTTACCTTACTTTTCCTGTTGAGCGCGTGCCATGGAAACGGGGGTAGGAATGTATGTATTACCATACGCCTGTAAAACATATGCTATACAAATACGTTTAATAATGAAACCATGCTGTGACATGCATCCCTGAAAGTTCATGTACATTATGACAGTCGGATGGTGAATGGACTATAGTTGTAACTTACGTTAGTATTTTAACTACTCTGTCGCGTATATTGTACATGACTAGTCTGTCGTAAATTATTAATGCATAGGCTTGAGTAAAGGCCGGGAAATTCACCGCAGCAGTTATTTCAATCCTACAGTCCACTACACCTGATTTTATTCTAACATCCTATTTACTAACGTCAAACACTAGTAGAGGTGCTATGTTAATAAACACGCTCGGTTATATCATCGGGGCCTGCGTTTGTCAATAGTAGGATCTCTGAAAGTCGGCATACATTTGATACAGTACCATATACACACCTAAAAGTCAATGTTAAAATCTCTATACGGGTAAGCCTCGGAGTTTAAGAAAATTTTAACGTTCTTAATATTTACATGATAAAATTTCGAACAGTCCATATTGATAGCATTATACTTGCCTGTCTGAAACGCGAATCTTATGTAGCGTAGTTTTTCACTCATGAAAATAGTTTTAACATTCCAATTTACGCTCACAAAGCCCGGTACGCTCGGATACGTCTCTTAACTCCATGTACGAAACACAATATCTACGTTCCTTCCTTTCTCAGCATATTAAAAAAATTTCACACACTCTGTCAAGTTTACCTGCACATGGGGCAGTAACGAATCAATAGAAATACTGAGAACACTGCAGCTTCCGGCATTGCACCAGTGTCCTGGAGTGCGTTCGCTTTCGTGTTAACCATGTGAATAACTAACACTTTCTTTGAATTAATAATTACATGCTTGTAGTCTTCGGCGAACCCTAACAGCATTGTTAGTGGAATACATACTTCAAATTTACAGTTGGAATAGACGGGGACCTTAAAATCCTCTTCGATACCCCAGCCCGCCATTTTGGCCGCCGGCAATTGGTTATGCGTTAATGAGAGATAGTTCTTTATGATGGCCATTATTCCAACATCTCTCGGCGCATCTACTTCACACCCATTCAGTTCGTATGCGATTCTACTTATCATGTATAGTATACCATTTATAATGACTTTTGTTGTCGTGGGTAGGGTATTTCGTGGCTTTGTTACAATTGCTCGCAACTGCAAATGTTAATTACATAGGATGGTGTATATATCTTGGTTTTGTACTGGGATCCGAACCTCGGACGAGGGTACATATAGGCCTGGCAGATATGGTGAGTAAGTGTGGATTTCTGCCTTGGTTATCGCGTCTTCGAACCCTACTGGCTCTGCTACGTTTAATATTTCCACGTCCATACTTGCTGTTGATCGTCAGTCCCAAACTTCTAAGGAAATGAGCGTTTTCAGATGTTAGTGCTCTGCGTGCTCGACTCGTACTGACTTTCGATTTGACATGGTAAGAGTCTTATACTGCTTTTGAATGCACACAATAAAATTTCAGTCCCATCTTTCCTTAAATGTAAACATACTGTTATCTCCTCGCCTCGGAAATTAATGAAACGACTGTCTTGGTCCACTATAAAGACTATGACTTCCTGTACGTTCTCCGTCACGACTGGAGTGTAAATGGGCATCTTCGGAACGTTCAAAAGCTTAAAACCTGGTGGCCCCATTGCAGAAAATTCGTGCAGTGTCTGGCTTGGCTTGCCATTGAGATACGATCCGCTAACCAAATTACAGTTTATTCTTAAATATTCACGGGGAAGATGTTTTCCAGCAAGGTAGATTCATGTGTTTTATTCGCCTTGTACTTCACGTTCTCAAAACCTAGCTAGGAAGCGAGAGTATCGCTTTGCGTCAAGTCTATCTGCGCAATACAATACACCTCGCTGTGTAGCGTATTTGCATTACCGCGCAGCACCAACGTCACGTCCTCCGCCCTCAGCTCCTGTTTAATGTACTCACCAATGTCTTCAATCTCATACGAACCTGTGGGTTTATGCACCTAACCCCCTCTCTTACTGTCACCCCCCTTGACATAACGAAACATACAATTACGTTCATCAATGTTCGGTACTGAGAAGTAAGTTTGAAAATCTATCACCACCATGGACCACACGCTGTTCAGGGTGAGTGGGGGGAAGTGCACAGAATGCAATTCCGAGATATTGTCCAATACGATCAGGGCTACAGACATGACTGATGCTTACACCTAGTGCATCCCCGTTAAGTATCTATCTTGCAAGGAAGTGCAGACATAAGTGTGAACATTTCCATTCCGACGGCTGCTGCTCTGCAATGTGATTATAATATATTAGCTCCCCTCTAACATATGCTTTGAGTTCTGGCGAGGTCCTAAAGTTACCATAACTGTCAAAGTATTCGACCATTTCGCCACTCTTTTTATATGCTGTCCAATGAGTTCCCAGTCCCATGCTGTATCTAGGTTTACTATACTGCACTCTACCCACCGCATGCGGTGTGGTAGGCGATCATGCATGAACATGCCCTGGAAATGGACTATTTTTAATTTTTGTGCAAACTTTCCTATGTCGATGTTGGTGAGTGCGCGATGAGGCAGGGTTCTTAAGAATGCGTCAGTCTCCGGCGTACTAACTTCCTCTTTCCACCGCCTCCACAAGCTACCGGCTAGTATGTAAGTAGATATAGTCAGCGGCCATTTTTTTTACCTTTGGCAAGTGCCTCCATATTCCTATTATGCCGCAAGGTCTCTGATAAGCGTTTGTTTTCCTCCTTGGCTGTGTTCACCACTGTAGCAATGTCGCTAGCACCACCGATAAGACTGCCAAGAAAGCCTAGCACTGGTAAAATGAATGGTAACCCCCCCCCCCCC